>JAOVYX010014864.1:0-30312 GCA_035668315.1 Drosera spatulata | reverse complement strand
TGGTGTGGAGGAGAGGGTAGCAGGAAACGTCTGATTTAAAGGGTGGTCTCTGTGGTTCAGTCAAGTGGGAACCATGAAAGGGATTGCGTGCTCTAGTGCAAAAATATCTTGAAGAATATGGAGGGAAAAGGGGTTCATGACGATAGGAAAGGGCACAAAATATGTTTCTCTTAATGAAAACAGAAGGATAAGTGCATATACTCATGGCCTTTATCTTGTGATGCTGCAGCTTCCTTACGCACACTTGACTCCGTTGCAAGCAGCAGTAGGGGTAGTCCAAAAGGTAAAAATGGCTTTCTGATTTGGTTAAATGCTCTGTGTCAAGAGTCATCTGGTTACGTGCTCAAGTGTGGGCATCAGCAGTCTCTCGCTTGGCGGGTAAGGCTACGTGGAAAATTCATTTTTGTCTCAGACCTGGTTGTACGTGAGAGGCACCAGCATTGGCGCTTTTCAGAGATATTTCGATAATGGATCTCATGATGGGCTTAAAACTTCTTTAAAGTGACAGTTTTGATTGAAAACTTATCCAGGTACTACGCCCAGCTATTCCTAAGAACACTAATCCTAAACTAGTGGACTTGCTCACTGCGTGCTGGCACCAAGACCCTGCAGCTAGACCCAATTTTTCACAAATAATCAAGACCCTGCACGAAATCGCTGATGTAATATCTCAGCGATGACCAGTCCACCCTGTTGTAATCTGTATGCTGCTGAAGCAGGTTTTTGAAGAAAGGAGGTAGCTGCAAAGGTACAGGTTCAACTGTAATTTCAATGTATATGTTACCACTCGGGCCTCGGCTATCTTGACGTAGTTCACGTGAGTTTAGTTGGCGCGCTGTGTTAATGTTTGGCTGTATTTAATTCGCGCCTTCTGTTCGTATTATCTTACCCTGAAATGCTGTAAAATCGCTCCATTGTAATCTCACAAGTAGGAGGTACTCTTCGCCTGGAAATTGTGATTCTGGAAGTTATCTTCGTATACTTTGTAAATCAATGATTAGTCGTATAATGTTGTTTTGGTGGTAATATCATCATCGTTCAATATGTCTACTAGGAACTATGTTAGTGGAACCGACCAACGACATTTCCTGCTGGTTTTAGCATTCGTTAATGGATTCTGTCGGTTTTTATCTTCTTGTAACGGTACTCTCTTTTTATATGTTTTTTCTTTCGGAAAATGTTGATAGCTATAAAAGATGTCTCTACTGATAACTTTTGTTAGTATGAGATTTCGGCAATTTTTTTTTATCTTTCCCCTTCATTTCATATCCTTTGAAATAGCAACATTCTTGCGTTGTGTTCATCAGTTCAGGATCTAGAGTCTCTTCTTCGTCTAACTTATCACGTGACTTTCGAATCAGCATATATAACATTAGAAGATGATTGAGATTCGAGATGATATATGGGAAGTTGTTGTCCATGAGATGATGTGTATCATAGAGATTCAAGTTATGTGGGAAGTTGTCTATGAGATGTGTATCATAGCCATTCTTTCCCTTACGATTCTCGAGATGAAAATTCGACCATTCTTGCGTTGATTCTTGGCTGGTGAGTAATCCCACTGTCTTTTTTGTCACGCTCGCTTGGCTCCAAAAAGTATTTATTGTCACGCTCGCTTGGCTCCAAAAAGTAGGCGGGTTGTCGACTGGGAAGAGGTGTTTGCGAGGCATGTGTTGCGAATATGAAGAACTGCATAAATGGAGGGTGGGAAGCTGAACATTTCATATGAGGTTTTCAGGGTTCTAGTTCGATGAAACGTTATTAGTTGTTCTTCTTCATTGGTGTTATTTTTCATGCTTCTATAAATCAGTATATGGAATGGTTTCCAAAATCGAACAGGAAGTAAGCTGCGATTCATCGGTCATGTAGGTTGTCGGTAAGAGTTTGTTGAAGTTGAACTGTATACAACAAAAGTTCACATTTTGATGAGTGCCGTCTCATTGGAGCTTTTGTTGAATTGAATCTTTGGCAGGAATACTTATGTTTAGTTCGTCCTATGTGATTCAGGATTGTTCCGGCATGTTATTTTTTGCATTTTTAGTTATGAATATTGAGTTTCGGTAACCTGATGCATTCCAATGAAACAAGAACCAGAGCTCTGTTGCAATATACTAAACTCATGGCGAAGAACTATTTCCATAAGCTACTTACGTTTGTAGAGCATACAAATATTGTGATCATTAACTTCTCTTTTCCGAAATCTTCTTCTAGGTGATTATTGCAAGCTTTTCTTTGCAATGTTGCCAGATAAAGAAGGAACGAAACAACAGATTCATGTTAAGTGCTCCATATAAAGGAGATGAACCATCAGGATTCAATAGAATGAACTTCAGCATGGCTGATCACTGCTACTGCTTAGCAACTGTCTCGCTCGAACCCTTACTTGCAACCGAACCAGAGCATGCATGCAATGCAGTGCTATACGGGCTTGTCTTCTCACACACACCCCACGCACCACGGCTTGTAGTTTCACCAGGCTCCTCAATGCCCGAAATGCCCTCCTTGCCTGCCAATGAGTTTTCATGATGTCAAAGAGAAAGTTACATTAGGTTCCTTGAGATGTGCGCATCGATTCTACAGGGGAAGAAAGCAACGAAAAGGATGCAAAACATTCAATAATGTCTATGGTGACAACCGTCTTTGATTCCAGGCGAACCTTAATGTCCCTATGGCCTTAGTCTGTCAGCGACGTCGCAGCATAGGTTTATCTGGGAAGGTACATGAGCTAGTTTATGACGACTGAAAGGTTTAACCAGTGAACCTAAAAGATAGCGGCCCTCGATCTTAATGATAGTTTTCATGAACACATAACATCAGCTAGTTTACATGTTTAGGAAGAGCAAGAGAAACTAAAACAAGAAAGGCAGGGGATGTGTGCCGTACGAGATGGCCCCTGAAGCTAGCCTGAATTTTGATGGCAGCCGCTTCTCGTTCGTCATCAAGACAGCGTCTTTCTGTCTCGCCTGCAGCATCTTCACTAAGCGATGCCAAACCCTGACCATCTATCGCTGCAGCAATGCCTTTAACTTCCACAAAGCTGCTTCGCCTGTCTTCGTCATTGCTAGTGATGCTTGCATTATTGTGAACGATAAGGATGCTTCGATTAGCCCGTCTGAATCTTGGCCGAAAGAACAGCTTATTCCTCAAGATCTGAAACCATCTTCGAGAAGTCGCCATCTTTCAATCTTGTCCTGTTTTGCTGCTTTTAGTTAGTTCAATGAGAATGTAGATTGAGTTTAGATATGTTTGATCATTTCTGTGGTGTGAAGGGGAGCTTAACTTGCCTTCAAGGTGAAGGCTGTTTGTGCTCAGCATGTTTGTTTTTTTAAAATATATTTGGTTGTGTTTTTGCCAGCAAGGGAACGTGGTGGGATGAAACTTGAGCTTGTTTAGCTAACCTTGCTGGTTAGGATGAGTATTGTTGTTTAAGTAGAACCAATTGGCAACACAGCTTCCACAAGAAACACAACTATTCGTCTATCACTAGTTGAACAAAGACAACAACTATTTATATTGTAAGCAAGCAACATGTCACGGGGATAGATTTTCGCTACCCGTGCGACACTCAAACTACTCACTCCTTCGTTTAAGTTCAGCCTTACTCATCATCCAAAGACGATACTTGAGAACGTAAGAGAGTTTGGACATGAAAACAAGCTTGTATCGAGAACACTTGAGGGCTTACAATACTTTTAGAGTTTGTGGGATGTGGGATTGGGATGAGGTGCGGGATATGGGATGGGATGTTTGGCAAATGAGCCTTTATCCCTTTATATACATCCTCATAAAAAGGTCTAGACTTTATGGTATAGATTTTTTTATATATCCTTCTCCTCCTAAGTATATACAAGAACCTAAACTCTTTTCCCAAGATATTTATATGGAGTTCTCTAGAATGCCTCATAACTAGAGAACTCTAAAGTTGTCTAGAACTCTCTCTACATCTCAAGGTTAATCTAGGAAATCCTAGATCATTCTAGAGAACTCTAGATAATTTTTTGAGAAAAACTCCATAAATTAACTCGTTCGTGATATACTACTCCACCTATGTCGCGGACGTCCTCGTCGCGACGTACTTGTATGACTCGATCTTTTCCTGGAGTCGTCGCGATAAGCCTTCGAGCATCCATTTTACCGTCTTGGTGAGAGTTCCTTCCCGTATTCCTTCGGCAAGACTTGTGAGATCTTCTTTGGCACCTCCATTTGTCACGTGAGAGGTCTCACCCCTCCTCAAGTGAGTAGGTTCCTTACTTTTGATTCCCTTGCAGAGTTGCATGGTTGCGATCATCTTTGCTTGAGTCTTCTTCGCTTGTCGCACCATCGGAACCATGCAAACTCCATCGTCCTTCACTATGTGTAAGACATTAGCGAAGGGGATTGGTATCGCCTTCATACCCTCGATGAAGTCGATTCCAAACACCAAAGGATAGTCGTCCATGGGAACGACCGTGAGATCCATTGATCTCTTCTAATCGCCAATGCGAAGTCGTACTCCATGGACCACGCCATCGATTGGTTCGGCCTTCGAGTTCACCGCCTTGAGCATGCCTTGCTCTTTGTCGACTCAAAATCCAAGTCGTTTTGTCTCTCCCCGGGAGACAAGGCTGTGAGTTGTCCCGGTATCAACCAAGGCATGAGTTGTGTACGATCCGATCACCGCATCGATGTACATCAACCCTTTCGATGAAGACTTCTCCTCCGTGGTCTTCACCGCGTTAAGGATCATCAAAGATTACACGGGCTCCTCCTCCACCCGAACAAGCATAGCCGTGAGAGTATTTTTCTTCGGACACTCCCGAACGAAGTGAAGACCATCGCATAAGAAGCACTTTATCTCACCCTTGGACTTCACCGCGTCCTTGGATGTGCTCTTTTTCCACCCTCCTTTCTCTCCTTTCTTCGAGTCACTCTTGCTAGCAAGACTCGAAGTCGGCTTGATCTCTTCATGGCTCTCTCCTCCACCTTTCTCGGAATCATTCTTTGACTCCTTGCCCTTTGGAGACTCGCTCCTCTTGAATTCGATGAATGACTCCGCCGTTGTAACTCTTGTTGTACCCAAAGGTTGAAGTCCATCCTAGAAGTAGATGAGCTTGTCTTCCTCGGACATGTCGTTAATTTGGAATAGTAACTCCGTGAAATCCTTCACATACTCGCGAATCGTACCCATTTGTCTCAACTTTTCCAATTATCTCTTGGCTTCATATTGGGCATTCTTCGGATAGAAGTTGAGTTTGAGATCCTTTTTGAAGTCATCCTATGTCTTGATGGTGAACGTTCCCGCTTGAACGTCGCTGTAATGACGACGTCACCACATAGTCGTCGTGTCCGAGAGGAACATCGATGCGGCCTTGATCTTCTCCTCTTCATCTTTTATGCCCAATACATCAAAATATCGCTCCATGTTAAAGAAGAAGGTGTCGACTTCCTTAACATCGCGTTTCCCGAAAAACGACTTTGGTTTAGGGGGCTCAAACCGCGTCATCCTTCCAAAGTTTGCTCCAGCATTCGCTATGACCGCCTTGCATAGCGAGGTTTCTTCCCTCAAGACCCTCATCTCCTCTTAGAGAGTGACTATCATCGCATGTACCTCATCCATTTGCGTTCGAAACTCCTTGCGAAGAGTGTCCAAACATGAGTTGAGAGCACCTTGCAACACACCCCTAAAGCATTTCTCCCGAGCCTCGATAATATCGTTGCTAGACACATCTTCCTCCAACCTATCCGTCATCTTAGCCACGATCTTTCCACCCGCGAGAGTCGTGACTCCATGACAGGTTGAACATCTTTCGACTTTCCCCTTCATTTGCGCATGGTTACATTCGTGGTGTTCACCTCCTCAGAAATCCCATGCTCAACAATGCTTGAATCCGTCATCTTTCGAATCAAGGCCCTGATACCACTTGTCACGGGGATAGATTTTCGCTATCCGTACGGCATTCAAACTACCCACTTCTTCGCTTGAGGTCAGTCTTACTCGTTACTCAAAGACGATACTTGAGAACGCAAGAGAGTTTGGATTTGGAAACAAACTTGTATCGAGAACACTTGAGGGTTTACAATGCTTTGAGAGTTTGTGGGATGTGGTGTGGGATATGGGATGGGATGAGATGTTTGGTAAATGAGCCTTGTATCCTTTTATATACATCCTCATAGAAAGGTCTAGACTTTGTGGTCTAAACTCTTTTATACCATTCTCCTTCTAAGTATATACAAGAGTCTTCTAAACTCTTTTTTCAAGATATTTACATGGAGTTCTCTAGAATGTCTCAACACTAGAAAACTCTAGAGTTGTCTACGACTCTCTCTATCTCTCAAGATTAATCTAGGAAATCCTAGATTATTATAGAAAATTCTAGACAATTTTTCGAGAAAAACTCCATAAATTAGCTCGTCCGTGTCATGCTGCTCAGCATGTGGGTTGCAT
Source organism: Drosera spatulata (assembly GCA_035668315.1). Lineage (NCBI taxonomy): Eukaryota > Viridiplantae > Streptophyta > Magnoliopsida > Caryophyllales > Droseraceae > Drosera > Drosera spatulata. Next base: position 23,888 of record JAOVYX010014864.1, on the reverse strand, counting down.
GACCGGGCCCCACTCACACTCACCGGGTAGAAAGGCGCGGTGTGCCTTTAGAAATGCGCCGTGCGCGTTTAATTCAACCAAAGACGCTCTGCGTCTTTTTTTTGGGATCGTATAAGGCGTCTTCTCTCATTACATTTTGAAAACTGATTCATTTTAATAATTAATTTGTTTATAAATCTAATTTGATAATTTTATTTATAAAATGACTCAAAAATATAAATGACCCATCCGACTCCAACTTTAAATTATATTTGAAGGCAACACTTCAAGGACATCATATCTCTCTCCATGAACAGACAGCTTGTCATACTATTAGAGAGTTAAGAAATCATCATCTGTAAACTGTGCGTTTATGCTCGATACCTTTTCATCGTGAAATCATATCGTGAACAGCAGATTTGTTATGCTCGATACCTTTTCATCGTCACAGAACAACCATCCATCGTCAGTCTTGACGAGGCATGCAAAGGGGCCCTTTCCCACGAGTAAAAAAATGTGACCCTTTTACCCTTTTAGTCTCCGTGTGCGGTAGACTTGATCGGAAAGCTTCTGGACACCAAAACGTTTATCGGGGATCAATCTCTTCAAGTGGAAGATGAAGATGTGTGATGCCTCTACTTCTTGGTCACTGAATTTGTGGCGAACATTCTCGTAAGCAAACAAGAGATATCTAATTTTTTCAACGTTACATAATATAATTAATATTTGTTTATTTGAATCGTCCTAAAATATATACATATATCGTATTTTGAAATATTTTCATATAAAAAATATCCAAACAATCATCATCTGTTATAGTATAACCACTATCTTCTATAATAAATCCTAATATAATAAAAAAAATATTATTTCTTCATCAAATTTCATACAAATTTAACATATATATATATATATATATTCAAATATCCAATCAAATAATTATCTATATTTTAAAAAGAAGAAAATAGTTTGCATGGCATGTCAACAGATAAAGAAAAGAGGAGATGATCTGCCCGTAGCAATCATCGCAAAGTCGATGATTCGACGTGGAACGGAATCTCTCGAGGCAATCACCAAGGCTGTGATTGTAAGTTGGGAATAGAAAAGGACAGGTGAGAAGAGGAAACACAAGAGACTGTTGTGTTGTGAGTTTTTATTGGAAAGAAGAAAAAGGAATAAAAATTGTAGAAAAAAATATTTTTCTCTTTCGAAAGCTTCTCTTAAATTGACAAGATTTCAAGGAAAAAATTTCTTTCATCCCACCATCTCTTCCTTTTTTTTTTTCTCATCTCTCCACCCCCTTTCCTCCATTTAAAACTTACAAACATATCCCAGGGATGCCGTACTCTATATTCAAGCTCAAATAAACTTCTCATCTGTCTCCACAGAAAGCATCAGACGTTTCACACCTTTCACACGTTTTTGTTTTCGTCAGTTCCACCTGCAAGTTCAAAAGGTCTGACGTTCAATTATGGCGAACACTTCACACACGAACATCAAACCACACCTGATGATGCAAGCACCACCAGAATCGAACCAGGGACAATACACAATAGCTAGAATGTTTCACTTGTCAACAAGATGCATGAAACTCAAATTGTGGAGATTTTCGAAATTCCATGTTATTGATTGGTTTATTATCGTGATTCATATTCTGATGATGCTATTCATGGCATCCAAAATCATCCACAATTGTTTAAATAAAAAATGAACACTTCCTGAATAAAATAGCGAAGCATGACTGATGTAAACACAATTATTTGGCTTGAACTTACGATTCAAGAATACAAATTTAGCAGTACCAAATCTTGACAATATCGTTTTGGTTGTAAAGATTACTTGGACAAACAGATCTGCCAAAGCCGAAGTGAACTCTCAGCACCTTCCGTTTTGTTCTTCTCATAGTACTCCACCAACTTCTCTGGAAACGACGGACAGAAGTATGGAGCCTGGAAAAACACAACAGGAAACTTGTACACATTAGCTGATTACAGTTCATCAAGAACAACCATGATCCATTTCAAAAAAAAAAAAAAGAAAAAAGAAAAAAAAAAAGAAAAAGAAGAAGAAGAAGAAGAACCATGATCATGCCACATTATACTCAGACCCACTGTGTTGTTTGATTGTGAAACCGTGCACCTGCGATTAGAGTGCATATATATATATATATTGCACACATCAAAAACTTGATGTTGTTGTCGGGGATTGATTTTTCTATTATCGATTCAAATTATTTCTAAACTATTTGGACATTTTTTTTCATCGTTTCAAAAATTTTGATATTTGCTGTTTGTGATTTTTCAGGAATCAAATATATTCGATCCAATTTATCAAAATCATGATCAATAGAACCTCCTTATTGAGCAATGCGAGAAGAAGATTTCAACCTTCGAAGGAGTGTTTGTTTTGTCAAGCAGTTTGATCAAGTTTCAATAAGAAAATCAACAAATGTTGGCTAAAAACAAAGAAACTCAGCGGTGATTAATATAGGATATCCAACACCATGCTCATCAGAGATCAGTCTATTGAAGTGGATGAAACGAATGAGTGGTGTATCCCTTATTCTGATCTTGCATTGCATTTCTTGGTCACTACCATGGATGAAAAAATTCTTTAGAATAATTCTGATACATGCATATCAATGAGCTTAAAGAAGCTTATTGTATGCAACAACATGTTTATACTATAGAATTGACCTTATTCCGGGCGCAAAAAGCAAGAAGTTAGATAAATAAGGAGATGTTTGTCACAGACTTCCTGATTCCAGGTCTTTGTGTTACAGAATTTGTTGAAGTGGTCAACCAAGGAAGTGCCTTGTTCTTCATCAAGGCTCAAGCACAAGACCTTCTCACCGTGGCTATTTCGGTCCCACATCTTGGACACGTTTTTATTTTTTCCAAAACTAAATGCAAGTTTTGTCAATGAAAAAAAGTAATGATGGTAGCATTAATCCGATTGTGAACCACAAATGTGGAGCGAAGTAAGATTCGAAGATAGAATTGTAACATATAGTAACTTTCTTAACAAATTATATATATGCACATGAGCTAGCTTAATCATCATTTTCGTGCCCTGGTTACCTGAAAACTTTCAACCATTATGGACAAATGATCCTCAGTACTATAAATTCATGATGAGCTTGATATAATCCGGGTGTTTTTTCTTTTTCTTTCTCTTTTTTTTTTAAATATCAATGATTTGAGATGTTACAAATAATCCTCATTGTGTTGAATGTTTTCCTCCATCTAGTCTCTCTCCTTTACTGTATATCAAGCTGTTCTTATAATGGGTTGACATAGCGTTGAAAAATCATTCTCTCAATTATCGTTTTGACTCACGAGGTGGATTTCTAAAAAAAAAAAAATTACGAATTATTTTTATTTTATTTTATTAATTATTAATAGATTATAGTATAAAATTTTCATTATTAATTAATTCAAAATTTAAATTATGATCTAATTTTTCCTCTGATTATAATGGATTACAAATTAGAATAACCATTCAAAAACCTTAAAAATCTATCTACTTATCAATTCAAACAGTGGTCGTCTTTGACCAAAACCAGTATTCCGAAAAACAATATACATTGTTTATCATTAAAATCCTCATACCTCAAACATATTGTCATTGTCAAAAAACACTAAACAATATATAAAAAAATTGAAATAATACATCACAACAAATTATCATCATAACCAAAAATCAGTAAAATAAAATACGAAAGATTGAAACAATACGTCAAATCCATCGTCATCATCATCGGAGGCACTAAACTGCAAAAAAGGACTCAAACTACGCCCTAAAACCCACACTCGCTTGATCTGCCCTCCACTCGCTTGATTCCGTGGACTAGCAGCGACGCCCATGGTCGATGCATCGTCAAACATGGATTCCTGTTGTTGATGTGATTTGTCTGTTCGTGATTGTTAATTCTTCGCTCCATCTCTTCGAATTTTGACTCGCCAATGACTTCGGAAATCACAAAAACATTGCTCCTTCTTGATTGTGCTCCATCTTGATTGTGGAAATCAAAGAAAAACGAGAAAGAAGATGAAGATAGAAGAGGATAGCGTGACTGGTGAAAAAAAATTCTCAAGTAAATGCTCTAATTCGATGCAGAAAACTGATGTCGCCCATGAAGATAGAAGAGTAGAGCGCGATTGATGCAAACTGAGTCGGCGGCTAGGGGTGTATTTGTGAATTGGGGACGATTTGATTGACGTTTAAAAATATAAAAAATAACAAAAACAAATCAGTAAAAAAATATGTTTAAATTGAAAAAAAATTGATTTGTAAAGAAAGAAAAAAGATAAATATCATCTATTCGTAAATAGAAAAAAAAAAGAAAAAAACTTTTGAATAATTAATACATTTTTAAATTATTGTTTTACACAATATTGAAAGCTAGTGTGGTTCAAAACTTGAAAGAAGGGAGGTTTCATAAATTCGGAGGAAATCAATGTTTTGAAAACAATTATGATGGAGAAAATCGATATTCACAACTTGAGAGTCCATGTACGATTTGCTACTTCCAATTTTTGGATGTAAATTAGATTAGACCCTATTCTTAAGTTGTGAGACCATAAGGTGCGTCATAGTATGAAAATATGTTGGGGAAAGAGAATTTCATGTTTTCTTTCATGTATTGGTTTCATAATAATTATAATATTATATTATAATTATATTAATTATTATGTATTATGATATTTTTTATTATTAAATGATTTGACATAAAATTTATTTTGATTTAGAATTTTAATATATAACTTAAACTATAATTGATATTTCATGATAAATTTATAAAAAAAATATTATTTGATTGTTCAATGGATCATTCGCAACAAGAATAATTTTATGATGTACGTGACAACTATGCAAGGTTCATGAGACAGAGAGAGTATTAAGATTGTGTCTTGATAGACAAATTCAATGTTCGAGATATAAAATCAAGAGAATAAAAATACATATAACAAAAATAAGTTAAAGAAAATCTTTTGGCAAAAGAGATTATTTCATAGATTCGTTAAATCTCTATCGTCCGATTTATGTACCAACACCGAACATTATGAATTGCTAGCGACAAATTTCTTTTTCCTTATAGAATATTTTTTTTTTATCATAATGATATTTTATTTTTGCCAATTGAAGTATATTTTTTTAAGTTATTTACTCTTTTTGTTTCACAAAAATTATAATACTTGTTTTTTTTATGTTCTACAAAAATAATAACACTTTCTTATTTAAATATCATTTTCGTATAATTATCGAAACCCACATATTTTTATTTTTTTATCATATTAATCCATTTCAACATCAATATCATTTCATTCCCTTTTTTTTCCACATATTTCTCTCTCACATAATAAATCAAACAAATAAATCATTTTCATACACACATATAAATGTAGATATCGAATCTAAATATTACAATTTTGGTGGACGGAGGAGGGAGTGTTTGTCTAAACTGAACCGGAACTTTATTTTATGTTAAGCACCGTACTGCAGGGCCGCCGCTCACCGAAAACAACGTTTAACGATGATAAAGTAGTGTAATGAACTACTAATCCTCTCCCCTCGTCTCCGCCTCCGAATCCAAACCCAATCCCGCCGTCGCGGTCGTCGCCGCTCCAACAACAACACCATCACCGGCACTGCCGTACGGACCAGAGAATGGGTAACGACGGCAGCGGCGGAGGTTCGTTGTACGTGAAAGTGATGACGGACGATCAACTCGAGATCCTGCGGACTCAGATCGCCGTCTATGGTGCCATTTGTGAACAGCTCGTTCAGTTGCACAAGTCCTACGCCGAGCAACACGATCTTGCCGGTATGATCTTAAATCCTTTATGCACCTCGCTAAGATTAGTGTTCCTCTGTGGTATTGGTTCCTGTAACGATCAGTTTGATCCGATTGTATGTCTGGTTGAGAAATCGTTGATATGATAATATATAGTTCGATCATAGTCTGCATAAACGGATGATCAAAATCTAGATATTATGGTGTGTTATTGGGGACTTGTGTCCTTGTTGTTTTGTTGTAAACTCTCAATTCTCATGTAGAGAAAACCTTAGTTCGGAATATAAATAAAAAGGCAAAGACAACCCGACCCTCTTATTCGAAATAATCTCGTCAAGTATAGGCCTTTGCAGAGATAAGGTATTTACTCCTATCACGGTCATGACACATCAAGTGTTTTGCTGTTGGAAATCTAAATGTTACTAATGGTGGTTGGTTCAGCCGGAACTATGCAACTATGCTTATCTATCCGGTAACTCATGGTCGTTGCGTTCTTGTTGGTGGCTAAAAGTTCTGAACTCCGGCCGCTAATGAACACGATTTGTAACATAATCAGTTCTTGTATTTAGTCATTTGTTCTCTCTCAAAGTCAGAGACTCGGATTTCAGGTAATTTGTTTTTCTCCCATTACGATCTTATAAGATTGAAGCTCGTCTTCATATTGTTGTCACTGTGAGAATGGAAGAAAATATGTGGCGAGGTCATGCTGATCACACCTTTGTTTTGGGCAAAAACTTATAATTGAAATTTGAAATTCTCTTGTGCACTAAGTTGATTGGAGTAATTATGCAAGGCTTACGCTATAGCGGACAGATCTCTTGCATTGATCAGGTGAATGCATATTTTCCTCGTTTCTCTTCATAGATTTGTACCTAAAAAATGTAGGAGTGGGGCTCGCGAACCCATACAGTGGTCCGTCAGTAATATCTGCGCATAAAATCACCACGAGGCAGCGCTGGACTCCCACACCTCTGCAACTTCATATTCTTGAATGCATCTTTGAGCAAGGAACCGGAACTCCCAGCAAACAGAAGATAAACAAGTTAGCAGCTGAATTGTCTCAACATGGACAGATTTCTGAGGCAAATGTCTATAACTGGTTTCAGAATAGACGTGCAAGATCAAAAAGGAAGCAACAAAATGATGCGCATACCAACGCTGAACAAGAGGTAGAAACGGATGCTGAATCACCCATTGAGAAGAAAATGGAGCCTGAGAAATTTTTCCAGCCACCACAATGCTCAGGTCCTGGCACTGATCAAGTCTGTTTACAGAGTGAAGAGACCACCTCCAGGATGCATAGCACAGAACTGCCGAGAAGCAGGATTAATCCTTTGTTTCCTTCAAATGACAATTCAGAACCTTCTGAGAGTTCAGGCCAAATGTTTTTGTATGAAAGAATGCTACAGAATCCAGGCATGTGATTTATCCTGCACATCCCCTGATCTTTTCAATGTAGTATATTTCTACTTGATTCTCAGAGAATCACTACAGTCATCAGTTAGATTCAGTATAGAAAAAGGAGATACAAGAAATTGATTAGCTTGATTCTTGCAATCTTGCATTTCTAAATTGGGCGTTTTCAGTCCCAAATCCTTGCTTTCTTTTATTTGGTGGTTTCTTCCTACTTTTACTGGTACGATTTCTGTGTATCTCATGCTGTTATGCTGAACGGGGAACGCAGGAATTGACCACTTCTAAGTTAAGACGGACATGCCAGGACGATACATTGTCTAACCGCAGGTAGAAGCCTATTTCATGAGCGGCCAACATTTGCCTCTCGTGGATACTATCCGAAGTCATTCTGTGTAATCAAACCAGAAGCAAGCTTGATCTGCCATTGAGATTGTTATGCTAGGTTATTCATGTGAAAACCTAATTCATGTCTCGCGCTTCAACTCGTTTTAGCGGAAAGGGCGAATTTGTGATGATTTGTGCTGTAACGTTTGCCCGATGCTGCTTTTTACCTTAAAATTCAGCTGTACTATTCCAGTTTAACTTATACAACCGCTTATATTAAGTGCATTTGTTCCCAGTCTGTGGCGTTATTTACTTTTTGTTCAAATTTGTCAGACGTTAATTTTGTGAGGTTTGTTACAAGAAGACATGTGAGGCTGAATGTGTATAGCCTGTTGCATGTGAAGATGTAGTGTAGCACAAGTTATTGAGGTCCAAGGGGAGGCACCATCACATGCAAAGATTAGTTTAGACTAAGGGAGAATATGGCACACTAAGTGGTAAAGGTCAATCATATATGTTCCACATACTCAATTAAGATACTAAGATAATGTGAATCCTATATCATTAATTTGTGTTTCTAGCAAGAGTTACTCTCAACATAGCATCCAAAACCGTAGGATTATGTGGGTAAGATTATGACTATCCTATCCGTCGTTTTGTTATATTTTTTGATCCCTCACATCGTCAAAGAAAAAAAGATTAGATTAACTCATATGTGTATAAATTTCATGACTCATTGTGTTCATGTTGAAAGGTTGAATTCGAATTCTTACATATGTGTTGGTACTCAATAACTTTATTTATTCTTCAAATATGGGTTCCAAGCATAGATTAGTTAAATAAGTCTACCTATTTTCCATTGCACTTTGCTCCTAGTGTCATTGGATGATAACTATCTCATAAATGTAATTTGGCCCAAAAATGGTGGTGGATTGTATCAAAAAAATTGTTACATCTAAAGGAAAAAATAAAAATAAACATTGCAATTTTCAAAGTTCATATAACCATATTATGCCATTTAGGATCCTGCATTCGTCTTCATTGGATTTTCTCCTCCTCACCCACTCTCCCCCTTGAAACCCTAATTGGACCTCCCAGCCTCTCTTTTTTTGCCCTAAAATTTCCCCCTCAATTTCCATGATCAGGTATGGCCGCTGACCCTTTTCATCTCTGCTCGATCTAAGCCAAACCCACCTCAAATTTGATGAAATGATGACTGCCCATTATGCTGAATTGTCATGATTCACGAAAATTTTGATCTTGATTTCATTGATTTAGCATTGATTTGAGGAAGTCTAGATGTTTTTGTGTGTTTCTTGTGATTTGAGCTGAAAAATACCGATTTTTCTATGAGTTGATGGTTTCTGTTGAGTTAACCATGGAGGATTTGAGTTTGATCTCTGTTTTCCCTATTGTTGGATCAATCTGAGTGCTTTGGGAGATTGGTTTGGGTTTTGATGATAAAGGGTTTGTTAAATTTTTTGCGTGATTCGGTTGAATCAGCAAACTTTTGGTTTTTGTCGGGTCTTATACATCAATTGTTGGTTAGGAGTAGTTAGGTGAGCTAGATGATTGTGTATCTAGGTCAAGGATGTCCGGACTGAAGTGTCTAGTTTAATGGTTCATATGTCGAATTTATAGTGAGATGCCCTAAGGGCTTTTCTCCTCGGATCTTGATGCCCTAAGGGGATGTTATGCCCGATTCTGATGCCCCAAGGGCATGCTTTGTTCGATCTTTGTGTTAACTGGAAATGTTTACTTGATTTCTTTATTTTCAGGTGACTGAAGTGTTTCGACGGTGTTGTATTATGTGTTGCGATAATTCGTTGACTACATAGAGGCTTCCAAGAAGATGGAGGCTAATGGTGGATGCGATATTAATCATCTGGATAACGACGTCCTCTTGCCCCCACGAAAGCGGTTACTTGCTGGATTGAAGAAGCAGAATTCTGAGAGCAAAACTCATAATAACCCTCAAGGGGTTTCAAATTCTAATCCCCTACACGGTTTTGAGTCTCGTATTAACGAGTTAATGAAATCATGTAAGAATGGTTCTAGCATGACTCTTGAGGAGATTGCTGAGGGCGCTAGATTGGCTGCTGTTGCGGCTGCCGAGGCAGCTGCTGCTGCGAGGGCTGCAGCTGAGGAGAAGTCTGCAATTGCAGCAAAGGCAATTGCTGCTGCCAAGAGTGCTATGGATTTGGTTGCCCCTTTCTCTGACGAGTCGGGGGTTAAGGAAAAGAAGCATAAGAAAAAGAAGCTGAAGAAAGACATCCCAGTAGCGATTATGTACAAGAAAAACCAGCATTCTGAGAATTGCACAACAGATGAAGAATTAGCTCGAAGATTGCACCAGGTGATGAATAGCTCCCCGAGGATTTCAAAGCATTCTTCGGGTTCTGACTCAAAAACTCCGAAGCATAAGAAGCTGAAGATCTCACCGACAATTGAGAATGATAGAATTCCCGACAGTGTACCATTGAAGGAAGGAAAAATCCGTTCTGAGTGTAGCAAAGATAATGTAGCCCGAGAATCAAATGCTGAAGGATCCTATGAGGAGATTTGCTTAAAGGTAGATGATAAGGCCTCAAAATCTAGCACATCTGATCTTATTCAGGAGAACGGCACCGAAGCAGAATCAAGTGACATGAAAGAGAAGCTTGTTGACATTTCTGATGGTATGTATACCTACGATAGAAAGAGAGGAAGAATTAAGCAGAAGAAGCTGTCCTTAAGCCTTTTTAGCTTTAAGGAATCAACAAACACCGGCAGCTCAATGTCGGCCATTGTTACAGCAGATAAATCAACTGTCAATGCATCGCCTTTGCCACCTGTGGAACCCAACACCGATGGGATTCTCTCCACTGAGTGCGGACCTACGTGGAAATGCCAGGATTTTAAGGTTCCGCAAGGCATTAAGCAAAACAAGCCTGTTCATTCTTGATGATCGAAATGAGAATATGCGCATAGCCAGTCACGGTAGAGATTTAGAGCACCATGGTAGGGTTCTCATCCTCTTCTTGTAGAAAAGGTTGTTATATTTTAGTATACCATTTTGTTTGTTTAACTGCATGTTGGTGATGAACTTGTGACAACATTGTATATTTTTACTTTTTAGTCGCTCATATCTGTGAGCCGACTTAGGACAGATATGCAAATAAAGCGTAGTTTTGATGATGCTCAAGATATAGTCGTGTCTTTTCTTTACAAACTTGTAGTGAACAGGTTTCATCTCGCCCGTTCTCTTAATGATGACGAGCTTGGATGGCATCATTGCCTAACAAAGGAACCTAATTGCATCCTGTAACATGAAGCAGAGGACATTCCAGCAACTCTTAGCTGTAACAGATCCACTATTGAAGTTTTTGCATTTAACATTGGTTTATACTTTCTGATCCTGTACTGCCTCATCTAACTCTCTGCACTCAGAATCGCCTCCTCTGACTCCCGACAATGTTGTGGTATCCATCGGGATACAGTTTCCATCTTGAAACATCAAAACTGACGTATAGATGGACTTTGTGAAACAAAACAAAGGAGGTACATGGTTCTTAGAACTTCTAGCGAAACCTTAAGCACAAAGTTACTAACATGAATAGAGACCTGACCGGCAAATATAAAGGAAAATATAAAGGAAGCCAAATACAGAGATTGGCAGAAGGCACCTGAAGAAAACTAGTCAGGAAGTAAAAACAATTTGGGTTACACTGTCGGCATAGCCCCGATGCCGCCGATTCTGTGCTACCTTTATCGTAACACCAACATATAAACACGGAAGCATTCGACGATTTCCTCATTCAATCAAACACATCCTTGAAAATTCAACCATCAAGTACTAGATATGATATGCATAAAACTGAAAGTCCAACCCTCATGTACTACATATGATATGCACAAAACTGTCGTTCTGCCTTCTATTTATAGGGTGAAAAATAGATGCTGTGCGGAACTTACGTTTTTGATTGCATTATATGTCACTCACAGATCAGTAGCAACGTAGAACACTTGCTCACAAATCCAACGCAATCTAATAAGAAGTTCAAGCAATCAACGATTCAGAATAAACTTATGTACCATTTCCCGTATATCAAGCAAACATTTACATCAACACAATTGAATGTATCTCACTTTATCGTAATTTCCCTCGCAAAAATTCAGTTACTATATCACATCACGGTTATTTGTGACCCAGGAAAAAGAGGAAAAACGAAGGCCTCGGGCAGAATAAGAAGCAAATCCGAGGAGAACAAATCACAAACATCACGGGCGAAAGAAGCTGATCCTGAGGAGCATCAATGACAGCAGCTCCATGGTTCTGTCTTCACCGGTTGTTTGCTTTGATCTGAAGATTACTCATCCCAACGTTCACTTTTTGAACATTAGGGTCATCTTCAGAGCCGGATGTAGCCGGCAAATTAATGCAAACACTGAGCCACGGGTGCTGCAAGCACTGCTGGGCAGTTGGCCGCTTCTCAGGAGCAAAATCAAAAAGCGGGCTTAGGAACTCGGAGAACTCATGTGCATCGGTCTCAGAGAACTTGTATTTGTCTAGCAGCAGTCGGTCAAGTGGCCAGTGTTTAAGCCTCTTGATCCTCTTTAAATCACCATACCTGTCAAAGTAGTCTTTAGATCGTGCTCCTCCATTAGCTATCTGTTATTGAGAATACACCCGGTATTAGAAATATTTCACATCATATTAACATAACCCACAAGAGCGAACTTTCGAGTCTGTATATTGAGTAATTTGGAGACCATGTCAGCTAAATTTGAACAGCTAAGCAGTCACAGAACTGATCACCATATAGGACCATTGTGACCTTTAAGATTTGAACCTTGACCTCCAAGACGATGATTAAAAACTAAGGCCAACAACAGTTTCGCAATGTGCCTATGATTCGTATCCGAAAATAAAACATGAAAGTAATATAAATAAGATGCTTGCTGCTCACCTTTCTAGGAATCTTCCCAAGGAGTTCCATCATGAGGGCAAGGTGATCCTGAAAATGAACGCAAACACTGGAATCAGGTTAAGGTGGATAAATAGGGGAAAAATTGATTCACGTTTCCAGTACGATATATGAACGCAACACTACTCATTAAGCTCATCGGTTTAACCCTTTATGGTGGAAAATTCTCATAAGATAAATTGATCGACAACAGCAACAACAACCACAAACCCAGCCTTCATAATCAGTAAAGGAAAAAGCAACACCGACCAAGGGAGGGGACACAATTCATATTAGTCGCTCGCTCCTGCTGCTGTAAGTAGGATGAGAGCATCCTTGTAAAGTAGGAGTAGACAGAGAGTAAATGGAGCAGAACGAGGTCGATCCTAAGCATGTACTGAGGTCGAAAGAAACAATGTGGATGTATTGCAATTCACACAGGACGTTCAGCTGTCACAGTTGAGGAAATACTGTTGTTATATTCAGCAAGTGAACCGACGCCGATACAGTGGCTGCGATGGCATTGAACCAGGAAAATAAAATGCTATCATACTGTTTCACAGAAATGTAACAGTCCATGGATAACAAGTTCGAGAACTTGAGAAGGAACCTTCAAAACAAACACAAATACCTGACAATGTATGGACTCATAATCATCCTACCACAGCAATACCTCATACGTCAAGACGCAAAATCATCCCAAGTAAGATGGACCCTTGACCTTAAATTCAACTTCAATATCATGATGCAGAGAAATACACATCTTACAACACCCGATTACATTCAGCTGCAGAACCTTAATGTTTCTGTGAGGGGAACGAAGAATTTTCAACAGGGAATATATCTATTTTCGCAATGAGAGGAAGAATACCCTGAGAATCTCAGATATGAAACTTAAAGCTGAAACCCTTTTAAGTCTCTACACAAACAAGTTTCAAGACAAAAAGCACTGTCTTACCTCATCTTCACTGAAGCCTTGCCCGCCATTAGGCGCAAACAACATGTCACCAGTAGCGAGCTCAAAGGCGGTGCAGGCAAAGGACCACATGTCTGCCGAGGTAGAGTAGCCAGACTGCAGAATAACTTCAGGAGCTCTATACTGCCTTGTCTGGATTTCTTCGGTGAACTGCTTATCTGCCCAACAAGCATTACCAAAATCTACAACCTTGCATCTCAAGTCGATCCCATCCAGAGATCTCTCCTGTTTTGGGATTTGACATGGAGCCCCTACCATTGAACTTCTCCTTTCTGATATCCTGGCCACAGCCCTCTTCGCCCTCCTCTTCAGCTTTCTCTCAATAAGATTCATGGTTGCTCCACCATTAACGCTCCCTTCGGGCCTCTCAAGAATGGGCGCTAGTCCAGACTTAACCGGATCCTTTGATGGATCAATGGGGGAAAAAAGAAGAATGTTCTCTGGTTTTAGATCTGTGTGTATTATGTTGAGCTCTCTATGCAAGTAATCCAAGCCCACCAAAACACACCTACAAATTTCCCTAACTTTATTCAAACCCAAACCTTTGTGACGGTTGTATCTAATCAACCGTAGCAGGCTGTCTCCCAAAAACTCAAGGACCATGCACAGATGCTGTCCATTAGGGCCAGTATGCTTAAAGTGGTCGATCAACTGAACAACAAACTTGGAATTTGATGCATCTCCTTCAGCAACCGCAGAGAGAACCTCAATTTCATGAAGTGCAGCCTGAGCAAACTGTGGCGCACTTTTCTGGATCTTGAGAGCCACAAAAGTCTGAAAAATTACGGCACATTAGTGAAATAAAATAGATCTAAGAGTTAGATGCATTAATCACAAGATAAGGAACACAAAGATTAGGAAGATTCCACATAGAAAAAGCGATTTGTTACATCTAAAATGATCAACAGATCAGGGGAAAAAAATGCAAAACAAGATTTGAAAATCAACAGGAGCTTCAATGTCAGTTTCCCAGAAGGCAAATACCAATCCGAACTGTTCAGGGCGTCACAAATGAAATGATCAACTGATAGTGCAAACAAAGTTCACTGTATCAGCTGATAACATGCTGCACCGTATGGAAGGAAAAAAAAAAAATTAGAAGAAATTATGGCATTCCCACATGGTTTATCACATATCCTCTAACACAAACACAGTACAATCACAAACTTTCATAAACAAACTCAAACATCAAGATTCTGATGATAACATATCCAAGATCAAGATTAGCTGCCTTCCATGCGATTTACATCACATATCACGATAATCTGTGCGCAATCAAATTTCACAAGCTAACCAGCTACAAAATTTGGATTGAGGTGAAAACAAATTCAAGATCTCACAGAAAATAAACACTGATCAAACCCTAATTGCCCAAATCACCACAATTCATCAACACATCAAGAATTCCCAATCACATCAAACCAAGATGAACCGCGAGACCACCAAACATCATACCGAGCTACGCGTATCATAAGCGAGCCAAACCGTCGAGAACTGGCCCCAACCAAGCTTCCTCTGAGCGATATACCTTCCACCATTGAAGGAATCTCCAACTCTCACAGCATGATACCCTCCTTTCCTATACGAATCGAACTCCTCCTCTTCCTCCTCCGACCCAGATGAAGACGAACACGACATCTTCTATCTTATACCCTTTTGCGCCAATCCACACAACAAAGAATCGAATTGAACACCAAATTCAACACCCAAATGCGAGTCAATTCGATCCGATTCGACGAAATCCGATCTGGGTTTGGTTTCTTTTCCCTGAAAATGTGCGGATCAAGATTCAAGAACGAGAATTTCGAGCAATAAAAGCAAACAAACAAATAAAAAAAACCCTTTTTTTCATAAAATAATAGAGAAAAATAGAATTTACCCAGTTGGAGTTTATTCTTCCACTTGAGACGGGGGGAGAGAGAGAGAGATTGCAAATTATGCGGCCTTTGCAGATGAATGTTCGTTCCCCGATTTTTGCTGTGCTTTTGTTGTTTTGGGTGTGTGTTCTATTTAGATGAGAAACAGAGGAGAAAAGATGAACAAGAAGAAGACGGGACCTTGCCCTGTTTTTTTTGCTTTGTGGAAAGTATGAGAGGAATGGGTGAAAATAGAATTGTGATGGGGATGGGAATGGAGTGTATCGTGGAAATGGTGTGGTCAGCCCTATATGTTTTGTCACCAAATTTTTGGGTATTGGACATGTGAGTTGTAGCAGTGGGAGGAGTCTTTTTTGTTGGCATTTGTTAACGAGCACGGATCAGTTTGATTACAGGATTGGATTATTATGGATAATTATGATATAATGGAAAACGAGATGGAAATCAGTCATTGTGATTAGACAAGTTATTTTTTTTTTCTCGAAACAATGGAATAATGAAATAATTTATTGAATAATTGTGATTGATTATGAGATTTATCAGCAAATTTCAGAACTAATGACTTGTGTTTTCAAAATCAATCCAATATATTTTTTGAATAATTTCTGATTTATTGACTGATTTAAAATCAGTCCATACAACCGATCATATTAGTGGATATGTATCACAAGCTTAAATGACAAAGCTAATTCAACATGGGAGACCGTTCGCTCCAATCCTAGGCTCGATTAGCGTAGGCGTCCATGCTTCAGATACGGTCGACAAACTTAAGTGAGGCCAACTAGAGAGTCGCCTGCCCAAGCGAAAGGGAAATTTACCAGAGAATAAAAGCCTTCAAGGCTTCCAATGCTTGTGGCTTGTTTCCTTGACGGATCGTACCAAAACAATTTTGCCGTGTCCTGCAATGAGCCTTCAGATGTCGTGACCAGGAGTTTGTTCGTACTCTAGAAAAAGATGATAGAAGAAACAGTACTATGATTAAATGACGAAAGGATCTCTGATTGTTCGACTCTTAGCAAGCGAGTCCAAGACTTCGGCGTTTCGGTACCATCCTTGGTTCTCATGACCCATACCTCGAACCAATCACTGCCGAATTCAGGCCTCAAGCTGAATCAACGTTCACCTATTATATTAAAATACAAGTTACCACGGTATATATGATCGCCACACTCCAATGGTATCAAACTATATTTGAAACTCCGAATGTTGAGTTTAAGAAGCGATATTTAGCCATACAGTTTGAGTACGTCTGACAATTCGGGTTCAGGTGACTGCACTTTACTCAGCGTGAGCCAATACACAGCATCGTTCATATATCCGCCTTTGGTTTTAACTTTAGAGGGCTTGTTATCATAATGAGGGGAAAGATTCGTTTGTGCTTCATCCATGAATCACTCCCGAGGCTGTAAACATAGTAGTCTGGCGAGCAAATGAAATAAGGATAACAACAGTCAAAGTTAACACTGTCATGCACGAATCCCACCGCTAATGGGAGTGTTGTCCTCCCCGGACATCAATACTGTTTTACTGCCATTAAATCTTTGTAAGCTGCCAGGCGGACTTATGATCATTTTGTGACGCTTGGTCGACGGGTTGAATTGGAAAACATTAGTATCAATCCCGAGGTCGGTTAGACCGCAAACCAATCCATTACACGTCCCAACTATTTCGATGGAAAAGTATAAACCATTGATACGAAGCCAGTGAATGTATGGAGCTGACGCAAGATCATCCAAGTCATAGCAGCGAAGAAATCGCTCACCAAATTTGTGGAATACGAGGTTGATGTTATGTAACACACGTGATGGTGACAACAACGATGTTGATGGCTTTGATGATCGCTGGGCATGTTGTTTTATGAAAATCACACTGTTGATCTTGGCATGCCAATTCTTGCAGACGCATTGGAACCGCAACAGCGTCTTGGTTCTTAAACATAAAAGAATTTCATAGATGATCTCAACAGGAACATATGGAATTGATCGATGCATTGTGTTGTTTTTTCTGTACGAGGTCCTCTGTACCACTAATTGCTGCTAAATATTTCAGGTGTAGTTAGGGAGATCCATCTATAGATATATTTAAATCAGATCCAAGTTTAAAATCAGATATCATGTACTACCAAACTATGATTTGATTTAAATTTTAACAATTCTTTAACTTAATTTATTGTAACATTGTTTATGTAATTCAAATATACATAAATTTTTGTTATTGATAACTATATATATCTATTTTAAATCACGTAAAAAATTTGATAATTCTATGTCGTGATGGTACTAAACTATTTAAGTAAATATCTTCTAATGAAATTTTAATAATGAAATAAACATGTAACAACAGTGGAAGAACATGTATAAGATAATGAAAATACATTATAAATTAAATACATAAAATATAAATCATAAATATTACATCATTAATGTATGATCAACCAAACTTGGTACCAAAATAAAACAAATTTTTGATATCAAGAAAGATTAACTTAACTTTTTATATATAAATAGATTGGATTTGAAAATAAATAAGAGAAGGGAAACACATAGACTGATGGTAAATTTAAATGGGAGAAATTAATGTGATAGCTGCAGCAAATGCCTAATAAGTGATGCAGCAAAATCTTTACCACAAGTTTAGATTTCAAAAAACCTATTTCTTTTAGTTTATTTTTTTTCCTCTGAAAAATGATCCAAAACTATATTTTTTCAAAATTAATCACAAAAACATACATACAAAAACATATTATTTAAAACATACAATCCTAATTCCCTACTCTCTCTCTCCTTGCATCAATTTCATTACTCCTCCTCTCTCTCCTTCGATTCAACCCAAGCTGCATGCGAGTCAAAATGAGAATTGTCTTTCTCCTTCGTCATCTCATAATCGACGACAACGAAACATTGCTGTATTCAAGGATCGTGGCGCCAGCATGCATGCCTCAATTTCGTCGCTTTCTTCGTCGCCTAAAATGGGATCGGGTGGCATTTGAGGAGATTGAGTTTCGGTAATAGTTAACGGTTAGGAAAAGAGTCCCTCAGGACAAGAGCTGGTGATGTCAATACCTGGACGCTTTCATGACGGGTGACAAGATACGATATGTAAATCAAGCTGCTGAATCCACAAATGAGATTATAAGCATGAAGATGTATGATGAATCTCAGAACAAGGAGTTGGTTCTTGATTGGAAACCACGATGATGATGCAGATTGCGAGTCTTCTTGCTTTGTTCCGATGATGATAATTCTCAACGTGAAGGGACTCTTAGCATTTGGAATCTGCTTATTGCTGGTTTGGTTTTGGCTTAGTTTGGTTTGTTCAGACTTCTTTGAATGAGGAAATCAATGTATATGTATGAAAATCATCGTGTTGAATGAGGTGTATGTATATAGATCAATGCTCTATTTCTTTCGAAACAGAGTACTTGAACAAACTCAATGTTTTACGCAACTTTTATCATGCAATATATAAATTTTCGATGAGAAAATCAATGTATGTCGTATGAAAATTATTGTATTGAATGAGGTGTATGTATAAATAGAGCGTCTGAACAAATTCGATCTTTTACTCGAAACAGAGCGTCTGAACTAGCAAATAGATTGCCTGAACAAATTCAACGCTGTACGCGACTTTCATCATATAATTTACAAGTTTTCAATGAGAAAATCAATGTATATTATATGAAAATCATCGTGTTCAATGAGGTGTATGTATAAACAGAGCGTCTGAACAAATTCGATCTTTTACTCAGTCGCTTTGTTTCGAAACAAAGTCTCTCAACAAGTTCAATATTGTACGCGACTTTCATCGTGTAATTTATAAGTTTTTAATGAAAAAATCAATGTATTATATGAAAATCATCTTATTGAATGAGGTGTATTTATAAACAGAGCGTCTGAACAAATTCGATCTTTTACTTACGTTCTGTTTCGAAGTAGAGCGCCCGAACTAGCCAACAGAGCGCCGAACAAATTGAATTTTGCACTCATATGTTCTATTTCAAAAAACTTAAACAAATCAAACAAAGCACCTGAAGAAAATGAAACAGAGCGTATGAGCAAAAAATCAAACAAAACGTTTTAACAAAATCAAAGCAGAGCGTCTGTAAAAAAAGAAACAAAACGTGTGAACAAAATGAAACTAAATGTCTGGAAAAAAACAAACAAATAGAGCGTATAAAACAAAGTGCCATGGTGAAAAATATTAACAATCTCCCTAATTGCTATAACAGAGCGGATAAAATAGAACGTCAGGATGATAAAATATTAAAACAGAGCATCGCGATGACAAAATAGAGCGGATACGGATTCACCATGAAGGGAGAGCCGGCCGCTTTTAGGAAGCTAAGGTGTGGCTGCAGCACATGAGTGTCATAACCCTGCCTGAATCTTCCAGTTGATGGTGGAGTCGATGTTAAGAGAATAGCGAGTGAATGAGACGTAGAGACCTGGTTCAAGGAGGTATAATTAAATCAGCACAAGTTTCACCTGATTCCTATAATAGTGTAAAACACAGAATGCTGGAATCATATGATAAAAGGTTTGGATATTCAAATTCTTGCCTGTATCAGCAGTCTAGTGGCTCTTCCATGAGGATCGTGTGCAAGACCTGCATGACAGGGACAAGGTTATCAACCCTTCTGCCCACCTCCCTCCTCTCTCACATGGCCTCCACGTCGTCGTCCGTCTCGATATTCCTGCGAACCTGATAGGGTTGTCATGGTGGCGATCTTTTTTTCTGATCCGAGACTTGTTCGTTCTGTGCTCATTGATCAGCGTACCATCAATGACCATACGATAAGAGACAATAGTTAGGGATCGATCATCGAGACTCTGTCAAACAATAATCCTCTCCCTCTCACATATTTTGTCGCACACCTTCCGTACAATGATCAAATTCCCATTATCAAGCAGTTGAGGTGGCAGTAGTGATCAGAGGTGGTGGTGGTCGACGACGGAGATGGCAAGAGATGGTGGTGGTCGGCGACGGAGATGGCCAGAGATGGTGATGGTCGACCACGGAGGAGTGGAGGTGGTGAAGGGAGAAGAAGAAGAGGAGGACGAGGGAGATTAATAGATTATTGGTGATGTACGTATTTATTGTTTTAGGTTTTATATGTTTATGAAATTAAGATTCCGTGTGTATCTTTTTGTGATTTTTTTAAATTTTTGTGTTTTTTGGTAATTCTCTTTTTTTCTGTCTTGTTTTGTTTTGTTTTTGTTTTTGTTTTTGTGTTTTTTTTGTGAAAGGAGGGACGAAGCCCTACATACCTATATTAATGAAGGATAGGAGACGATGAGATGCCATGCAAGTCAGCTAAGAAAATAAAATGTTTGGAGGAAGTGACTATTGCAGACATTTGTTGCCTGCTCGCTGCTGCAACCCCTCTTAACACGGAACACCAATTTAAATCGACATTATGAATGGAAAATGGCATATCATTATACATATCGGATGTGTTTAATCACTTGTTTTCTAGTAATAGGTTACAAGAAGCGCATCATGTCGAGAGCTTAAACTTGTGAGCAATCTGAAGTTTGGATAAGTTCCACCAGGAGTGGTTGATGTCCTGTTGATTTCGCAATCATTTCTGTCACTGTTTCGTTGAACTCTTTGGACGAATTCGTTTCTCATGTAACATATCAACAAGGACTTAAGAAAAGATCAACACCGGAGGGGATTAGCGGGGCTTTACAGCATCAGTTGCAACAAACTTAGGCAGTGCGTTTGGAATTACAGCGCCACCGGCCTGTTGATACAATGCCTCCGGCCTGTTATGCAAGCTGGTTTTTCATGTTTTCCTATTTTCGGAAGATGCCGTGAAAATTATAGTTCATGCCTTCGGTTCTTTAAGCTTCCGTTGCTATGCCTCCTGGATCGTTAGACTGGTGCAACTATAAAGTTCGATACCTTCATATATGGATTATAGATCAAGGAAAACATTCAACGTTACGTTATCAAGTTTCGAGTTAAATACTCAATTATTTGGTCAAACATAGAGGGCAAACCTAATTAAATTAAACACTGCATAGGTCATCAGTAGAGCACTCTTTGTCTGGAACTTACCTAGGTAAGTTAGTAAAAGCTCGAAAAGTCAGACTACATATCCAGTGAACAATCACGAATATGGTAACTCAAGATATACACTCAATGGTGAGCTTCTAACTTATAAGACAAAGCTAAGTTTGAAATGGGAGGCCATTCGCTTCACACGTAGGCCCGCCTAACATTGACCTCGAAGCTTCAGATACCTGGAGACGCTCTTGCTTAAGCGTTAACGGGAACATGTGCTTTTGACAAACCTAAGTTAGACTAACTAGACTGTCAATGGCCCAAACGAAAGGCATCTGTGCCGGAGAATCAATGCCGTCAAGACATTTGATGCTAGTGGCTTGTTTTGTAGACAGATCGTACCAAAACAATTTCACATTAGGCCACCAGTTCTCAAATGTTGCAACTAGGACTTTGCTTGTGCTTTGGAAATAGATGATCAGATAAGCAATTCGATTAAAAAACGAAAGCATCTCTGACCTTCCGACTCGTAGCAGGCGAGTTCAAGACTCTTGGACGGTGGCACCATCCATGGTCACCACGACCCATATCTCGAACCAATCACAGCTCGAACCATCCGCGTCTCAAGCTGAAGCAACATTCACCTAATCTCTCAAAACATATGCCACCAACATAATATTCACCAGAGCAATCCAATGGTATCACACTATATTCTAAACTCTGTGTTGTGTTTAACGAGCGAAATTTGGTATCCATCCTCAGATGACCATTCGGATTCTTGCAACAGTTGGGGTTTGGGTGTGGGTACTCTGCTCACCAAGCACCAATACAAAGCGTCGGTTCATATAACCGCCTATAAAATATCCACTAGTCGACTTATCACTTAGCATGGGACAGAAGCTTTTGTTCTCCGTCCAGGAATCGCTCCTGAGGCTGTAAACATAGGTGGTTCGGCGGGTGAATGAAGTAAATACAACAATATAGTCAAAACTAACGCTGTCATACCCGAAAGCAATCGCTATGTTAGTGTTGTCGCAAGGCAGCAATCCTCTTGGCAGACTAGTGATCAGTTTCTGAGTCCTGTTCGAGGGGTTGAAGGGTAAAATCCTACTCTCATTTCGGTATATCTGGTCAGACAGCAAACCAACCCATTGCAGGTCCCGACTACAACCATGGGAGAATCATTATTCTTGCTAGGAAGCGACTTGATGTACAGACCAGAAACAAGTTCGTCCAACTCCAACCAGCAAAGCCACCTCGTAGCAACATCGCCCAACTCGAAGGAACGAAGAGATGTCTTACCAATTTGAGGGTGCACGACGTAGATGTTATGCTACACACGTGATGGTGACGACAGCGACAATGATGTTGTTGGCTTTGATGCTCATTCGGCGTGTTGTTTTATGAAAATCGGGATGTTGATCTTGTCATGCCAACTCTTGCAGACGCATTGGAATCACAACAGGGTCTTCGTTCTTGAGTAGAGAAAAATTTCATGGATGATCTCACCAGGAATAAATGGATTCCATTGTTTCTTACGCATTGTGGTGTTTGATCCCTCTGTAGCAATGCAAGTATGTAGATATAAGGCAAAGTGAATCTGCTGCCATGAAAATTATGCAATGGGAATATTTTTATCTTCTGATTATCAGATCATAGGTTTGATATCCAGCATATTAACACCAGGATAAATCATCATCTCTCTCTTTATTTATTTTTTATTTTTTTTGGACAATGTGAATCATCTTCTTTAAATTTATGGTGAAAAATATAAATCATCTTCTTTAATCTTGATCGATTGCGATATAGCTAACCCGCCTTAGAAGCTCCTGTGCCGAGGGAGACATCATAAGATAGTGGTCGACTATAAAGATTACTCAATGAATTCTGAAATGAAAACTAGCGAGAGGTAACACACAAAGCCATGACATGATATGCCGTCTTCTTGATATAATCATCAATCTTGTACAATTCACAAAAATAAAGTACAGAAGATTGGGAACTATAAAAATGGCCCATAATCAAGCATAACTATAAAGCATATACACATATCAAGCCTTGGTTGCAAATATCTCCATGAGAGCAGTCCAAGTCCCAGAAACACCAAGCATAATGCCTATAACAACAATGGCTCCATCCAGCACCATCCCTCCCTTTCCCATCTCTTCCTTGAACACCAACAAGTGAAAAAGAGCAGGCAACACAAACCCTAGAGCAACACACACACTGCTCCCTACAAGCGACAGGAAGTCAGCGAAGTTCGGCACAAGCATTGCCACCAAGCAGACACCCAACACCATCACCCATCTCAGCCAGAGGCAGTACCTCCCCTCGGTCAGCCAGCGCTCGACCACCTCGTAAACCGGGTGCATCATCAAAGGGAATGTGAAGAACAGGTTGATGCATAGACCCACTTGGACTATAGTGCTCAAGGGACCTGATCCAATGTTAGTGGTGATTATATCCCTTGTCGCGCCGCCAAATGCAAAGTAACCAAGTGCACCAAATCCACCATATAGCAATGAAATGAACCCCATTGACAACCCAAGTGTAGTCCCAAACTT
>JAOVYX010014863.1:0-30316 GCA_035668315.1 Drosera spatulata | reverse complement strand
GTCGTCCACTTGGTAGCCAAGAAATTCTCAAACTGCGTACTCCATATGAGCCTATCAAGCATCACCTTACGACGCTCACGATTGTATTCCGTCTGTATCGGGGTCTCAATCCTTTCCCTCAACCAGTTGCACTTCTTGCGATCAGCAATATGCATATACTCATACCCAATGCTTCCACAATAAGCCTGCTCGAGCCTCGCAAGAATACTCCTCAGCTTCTGCACAGGCCGATTCTCTGACAGAAACCCCGACATCCTCCACACACCAAGAAAGAACTCCCTATCTAAATCCGCTTCAGTAAACCCATAAAGCTCAGGATTCAAATCCTCAGGAATCTGTCTCTCCTCCAAACCCAACGGATCCAACCTCGCCTTCATGTGACCATTCACCTGATACGCCCTCACAAGCAGCAGCAACTGCATACTCTCCTGAATTGTCTGCCCGGAAATCCCAGGCGACGTCGCCGCCTGCCCAACAAAATTCCTGAAAAAATTATCCCACGACTCATCCACACTCTCCGGATCCGCCTCCCACGCTCTCTGCAGCTCCTCCAGGTACACACTACTCGTCCCATCCAAGAAACTATCACTCAACCTCGACAAGGGCACCGGACGCGGCACCGGAGCTGCCTGTGCCTGCGGTTTATACACCGTCGCATGGAACTCCCGATTCTGCAACGGAAAAACCGCAGCCCTCGACACATAGGGACGACCATGAGACGGAACCCTCCGCCCCGCAACCCTAGCGACACTTGTAATTGCTCTGAACCAAGTCATGATTCCAAACCCTAATCGCAACAATTCCGATTCTTAAACGACAATCAACGATTCAAACCTATACAAAAGCCAATAATCATCATCTCAAAACCATAATACTGGATCTATGAGTCGAAAAAGCATATAATATTGGATCAGATCTAATCGAATAGTATAAAAATGGAACCCTAATCATAACTTTTATATCATAAATTCAAAAAAAATACGAATCGAATATCTAGATTTCGAACTCGAATTGTTTGATTACTACAAAGAGGAATTGATCGAGAATGAGAAAAACATGGATACCTTAATGCAGATATGTGTTAGAAGTGCGATGATGAGTCCATCGGTGATGGCGAGGCGGCGAAAATGAGGTGTATTGTAATTTGTAAGAAAGAGAGAGTTGTCGATATAGTGGTGACTTTCCCCTCTAGTGTGGATTCTGGAACCAAAAATTGGGTTCCGGTCACGTTTTCCATTTTGGTATTATACTCTGTCCTAAAACAAAGGACATTGAAAAAAAGGGAAAATTATATTTAAATATCTTTTTTTAATTATTTCTTACTTATTGTATTCGCAAAATTTTCAATATATATTTTGCTTTTCCTTTTGATTTTCTATTATATTTTGCTCTCACTTTTCCTTAAAATTATCATCTTTTTCCTCACTTTTCAAATTTGATTTCATTTCTGACCCTCTTCATCCATATTTGACCCATCTTTATCCACATTTCACATCACCAAATCACCTGATCTTTTTTTCTCTCGCATCTTCATCCACATTTTAATTTCATCTTCATTTTCATCTTTAATTCCCTCGTCAACCAAAATCTTCAAATTTTCATTCACATTTCTATCGCATCTACAACATACTTTGTGCTTATACATTTCATAGAGGAAAAAAAAAAAAGCATGGTCCAGCATAGGCAGAGTCAAACGAGATGAGATTCAATTTGGCCAAATAGATCTAAAGTAGGTTATAGGTTGTAAGAATAATATTTAAGTGAATAATGGTGATGGAGTATGAAATCCAGGTATGATTTGTGCATATTTTCGTATAGAAATGAAAATATGGGTTCATGGATATATTTTTGTTGGACATTCGAATTTATTGTCTTGGAATGAATGTCTTGAGTTTGCCACAAGTGAAATGTTGTATATTGACATGAGTTCATTTCGTTTGTTGTTCTAGATGCAAGACATGGCGTCCCGTGGAAGCTCTCAACCAATTGATACGGAGTTGGTTGACTTTTGTATGTATGGTGACCACCCGATGTTCAAGCACAACCTGGTCGTCAGAGAACAAGACGAATACCTTCACAGGTTGAGACACGTTCGATCAAATATGGACGTTGTAAGTGTTTTGGCCATAACATGAGGACATGCCAAAATCCCATTAGAGACGAATGATGAAGACATGTCGAGACTTTCTTTGTTTAAGACTTGTTATGTTTAAGACTTCTTTTGTTTGAGACTTGTTATGTTTAAGACTTTATGTATTTGAGATTTGTTAAATGTATAAGACTATCTATGACTCAATTTTGGTATTAATAAGTTTCAAAATTTGTACGAATACTTAGAGGATTCGTATTGTAACTTGAAAAAATTATATGATGCATGGTTTACTCTAGCAGCAACGTAGTACCTTTTGTAGTAGTAAAACTTGAAGTTTTTATACTATAAGCTGAAAGTTTTGTACTGTAAATTTTTTATTATGAACTGTCAGAATTTATATGTAAAATATGTTAAAAATTGATTGTAAAAATTCACAAGGATACAGTATAAATTTATCAACTTAAAACGAGACAATGTAGATAATGTCACAATGATACAATACTTGTATATCAAATTATAGTCCATAGAATTATATATAACAGGTTGTTAAAATTTAGATATAGGTTATAAGATTCATACTGTTAAATAACAATTGAGTACTGTTGTATTAAATGAGACCATGTAAGACAATAACGTGAGATAATGTAAAAATCATTTTTCAATCACCTAATCCTTTGTAAAAAGCAATAAAATGTCAAATCATATGAGAACATGTAAGTAAAGCAATAAAATGAGACCATTCATCAAATGATATTTAAATAACCTAATCACTAGTAATGAGATTATGTCCTTACAATGCGATTATAAGTGAATTAGGTCATGTTTGATCATATCAAGTTCAAAATCATGTAAGTACTATATCTTGAAGCATAAAAAACTACTTTTATATTTGAGTGGATTAGACAAGCACATGGACAAAAAAGATCGTAATTGAACTGCATTACACATGATACAATCTGCAGTGCAAAAATTAAAATCAGTAGTATAGAAGTTACAACCTACATTATGAAGATTGTTATCTAAAGTGAAAAATATGATGAGGTTAAATTAAAACCAGTAGTACGCAAGTTACAACCTACATTATGAAGATTGTTATCTAAAGTGAAAAATATGATGAGGTTAAATTAAAACCAGTAGTACGCAAGTTACAACCTACGGTATGCAGATTGTTATCTGTAGTGAAAAACAATATGAGACCATGTAAAATAATAACATGAGATCATTCATCAATTCATATTTCAATCACCTAATCATTAATAAAGAGCAATAACATGTTATAAGATCATATGAGACCATGTAAAGCAATAATATGAGATCATTCATCAAATCATATTTCAATTACCTAATCACTAGTAATGAGATTATGTCCTTACAATGAGATTATAAGTGAATTAGGTCATGGTTGATCATATCAAATTTAAAATCATGTAAGTCTTATATCTTGAAGCATAATGAACTACTTTTATATTTGAGTGTATTAGACAAGTACATTGACAAAAAAGATCGTAATTGAACTGCATTACACATCATATAACCTGCAGCGCAAAAATTAAAATCAGTAGTATAGAAGTTACAACCTACAGTATGAAGATTGTTACCTAAAGTGAAAAATATGACGATGTTAAATTAAAATCAGTAGTATAAAAATTACAACCTACAGTATACAGATTGTTATATGTAGTGGAAAACATGACGAGGTTTGCTTACAAACAAACACAAGATATTGCTTGCGAAATACAGAATATGAGACATTATTTTCAAAATACAGAACCCTTGGAACCAACTGAAGCCAAATGACGAGGCCACAACAATACTAATCTTTCTTCCCTTTATTCTTCAAAGCAATGACAGTTTCTTTCATTTCCTCCTTCACAACAGAGTGCTCATCCTAAATAAAGCAATAACACATCCATCAAAGTAGTTTCCTTATCGTTTTGCGAGGTTTCTTCTCAGATCACTTGTTATCAAGAACATCATCTTTCTTGCTCTTCATTCTCTTCGACCTCGCTGACTAACATCCAAAGTTATGGCACTCTTCGTTTTCTGCATTTGGCCTCTCTTCATCTTGTTTAAAAATAGAACCAAACAAGAGTAGATAAATTACATATAAGACTCCAGCATGCACACATAAATCCACAAAATTGACAACCAAAACTCGAATTATTGACAAAAAAAAAGTAGATTTAATAACATAATTACCTCATTTGGAAGCGATGTGGCTTGATATTTGACAAATTAACACAAAAAAACGCTTATGGTAGCCACCGAGATATTTTTGGTAAGAAATCTATGATTTCCAAAACAGATTTCTTTGTGATTTTGGAGAACATGGAGCTAATTTTTGTTGAGTACGATGTGGGTTGAGTTTGAGTATAGAGTCGAGGGATTAGTTAGGGTATCAGGACATTGGAGGGACAATGATTAAGGGAGAGATTGATGATGTGACAATAGGGAGTATTACGATATATTACATGATTGGGGGAGTGAAGTGTTAGGATGATTTAAATAAGGTATGAAAATATGTGTTTAAACTCAAGAGGGAGTAAAGTGTAAGGTAATGATGTTTGGGGTATTTTAATTTAAGTCACCCTTTAAAAAAAACACACACAAAAAAGAACATTTGAAAAATAGCATATTGTTATGAAGGTGGAAGTTTATCTTCTCCAGTTATAACCTATGTCATTATGTGTATGATATTAACTTCTCTATCATAAACTCTCTATGTATTAACTCATGAGTTTATGATGTATGACTTTTATAATTCCCTCATTACACTTGTAACCTCTAATTATTCATCTTCTTAGATTTAATGCATGTATGTCACTCCTCTCCCTTAAAGCCTATAAATAGATAATGCTTGTAAGTTTATGACAGGTACCAAAAAGATCCTATGCCATGTACCTATGAGAAAGGAGTATAATACAAATGTTTCATGTTTACTTGCTTTTTCATCTTATTCTTGTATTGATCTTATTTCATTGTGCTCTTGATAAATCATCAATTTCATAACACGTTATCAGCGCCATTGTCTCTACCTTGTTGATCTTGAGCATCGGTCCAGTTGTCTCCACGTTGAAAGGATTGCAAGAGTTGGCCATTGTAAGTTGTTATCACGATGAGAAGACCAAGGCAGCAAGTCTTCAAGTGGTATCATCTAAATTTTATATGTTTTATTTATTGATGCTATAATCTGATTTACATGCTTTGTATGGAATGATATCTCATTATGTAAGATCAAGTATTGGTGATTAAAATCATCAGATTTATCAAAATTATAGTGGCATCAAAGAGATATGAAGCCTCTATATTAGTAACTAGTTTATGACTAAATATTGACCATCACTTTGATGATTAGACAGAGGATACTTATCCTATTTATATCGATAAGGTTGTATTGCCGAAGTAGCACAGAAGGAATTCCACGTATAATAAATTATGATGAAATTATATTTGTGCCTAAAGCACATATCTCATGGCCCTAGCGAAATATAATCGTATATATGAAAAAGAAAATCATCATGAAATTGGATGATGAACGAAGATTCAAACAATTTAAGTTGTACATGCATAAGAAGAAAAGAAAGGTCCATAAGTACCTTTATATGTTAATATCCTCAGGCATAACATTTATATTTGTGTGATGGCTATCACACCATTGGATTCGTCTTATATATGACATGTTTATAAAGATGAAACATGATGCATCATTTGATTGGGGATGGAATTGTGACTTATTATTCTTCTCTCCTTATTGATAATATGATGCGTGCATCAAATGATAATGAGTAGCATGACCTTTTAGTTCTCAAGGTCAAGTTAAATATACGGAGCATATTTATGAGATGATATTTCTACTAGATAATAGCCCATTGTATTAAAATACCAAACGTGAAGATTTGGTTTAGCATTGTTGATGTGTTTATGTAAGAGGTCCATGATGACTATTGAAAGATTAATGAAATGGACTTGAAGTATCTGACCCAAAAAAAAAAAAAAAAAGGACTTGAAGCATCATTTGAATTGCGTATTGAAATTGTATAAGAACACCTAAATGATCAAATATATCGACTATTTATGAGTATTGGTTACTAATGGTTTACGGGAAAAAATAATTATGCACCAGATATCTACTCTTGAAACGTCCAAGCACATATGTGAATCCTCCATATGGACTTGTACATACATGAATATAAGTATGAGGTTTCCTATCTGCAAATTTGATGTTGTGCCATAGGTTTATACCATCTCTAATGAAAAAAATGAGTATCAAAAGAGACATGATATTTATGTGAAGCTTGAGACTCCTTTTATTATGATGTGTATATTGAGTCTCAAAAGGTTAATTGGTCTCTGGCTCAACATGCTCACCATGTGAGGCATATTTCTCGACATAAGGGGAAGAATTTGATTTCTGAATTGATTTGAATGCCAACAAATCTCCTAAAAGGAGAATCGAAGTATATTGGTCCATATACAAAGATGCCTGAACCTGAAGTCCAAAAGATAAATGCTTGTAAAATATAAGCAAGTAATTGCCATATGTATTTGAGGTGACTAAATCTTCTTGTTCTTGTGTAATAGCACTAAATCTTCTTGTTCTTGTGATATTGGACATTGATTGCGGATGTTTAAATGAATTATGAATATGAATCCGCAAAACTAAATGTGCTTGATATGTAGTCACCTAATGTGTCTATATGATGACATCCCGTATGAATGCAACTGCTATCTATATAATAATCTCGGGATATGGAACAACAAAATCTTTTTGTTATAGGAAACCTTGAGGATTTGGTATGTGATTATTTATACAGGAATGAGATAAACTATGAAATTATCATCAACAACAATTTGACCTTCTGTAAAGTGTGCGCTATCTCATGAGATAATTCGGTCAAAGTTATATGTTATTTAATGAGTGCTGATAAATAGAAAAAGTAATAAAGGCAAAATATCAACTCGCATATTAATGTTTGTATTTTCAAACCTAATGTCTGAACACCAAGATACTATATCCTGTTTAGATACAGTTAGATGTTTGTAGAAAACACAACATAATGAGATGGAGATATACAAAGCGATGTTAACTGCCTAAGGGTTTTACAGAGACTCGTGTGATAATAAAATTTCCTGTTTATGATATAAAGTTCGGTTATTATATAAAAATGACAATAAGATTGAAAGTTTACTAAATGGATGTCATGATGGTGCATCAGTCACTTGAGAAGACTCATGTAATAAATAATAATCTGTATCATTTCGATATGTAAGAGAGTATTATGGAAAAGCTCTTCATTTGTAAATGAGGAATTGAAAATAGAATGTTTTGATCAAGAATGTCTCGACGTGAAGTTTGAGCATCTTTCGTTATATCTTGAGGATGGACGTTATATTGGGTTGTATTGCACATGTGGGATGGACGTTATATGTTTCACTGGAATAATATTTAACATATTATATCTTGAGAAAGGTGAAACAAAAATCCAACAAATTCGTTCTAATGACGATCCTGAAGTATTCTCCACTATACTCTCTATAATTAATCAAGATTATCTTTATGAGGGGGAACAGATAAGCTGTACTCTTTTTCCTTTGTTGAGGTTTTTTTCCTTTGAGGATTTTTCTAAACTAAAGGTTTCAACGAGGCAGGTAGTGCAATGCTTGGTGGCATATGTCATGCACTCTTTTCCTCAAATCGTTTTTCCCATCGGATTTTTGGTTGAGGTTTTTAACGAGGCATTGGCATAATGCAATAATATTTATTTTGGACAATTTAAAGTCCAAGTTATGTTTGATGGAAAACTTCAAGGTCCAAGTTTAATGGATATGAGATACACATGAGATCCACATTAAATTGATCCAAGATACACACATTGAAGATCTCAGATTGACATGACCAATGACATAGTCTTGAAGAGATAAAAGGAAGTATTGCATCGTTATAAGAGGAAGATGTCTTATGTGTTGCTCATATTTAGGGAAGACTGTAATGCCCCGATTTTCCATAACATTTCAATACATAATAATATAAATGACGTCACTGTCGCTGAGTCCCAACACCCCATATTGGCAAAAATTACTTGACCGGTTTAGATACACCAATAAATAAAATCCACTTAGACATAAACCAATAATGTTATCTAATATAGCAAAAACTCTTCATTTATTTCATATTTTACTTAGTCCCTAATTACAATACAATAGATGCATATTAGTATCATAACCTATATCACACTTGCTCATCGTCTCTGGCTCCTGGAAACACATAGAAGAGAAAAACACAGAAATAATAGTAACCGTGCATGAGCCATATGAGCTTAATAACGTGTCGGCCACCTTACCAGGGGTTATACGAGAGAACAAGGTAAGAAAAGAAAAAGGAAATGACCACTTAGGTCCTTTGTTCTACCACTTTGGAACTATCATACCAATCCGACATTTATAATTATAGTCTCAAAAGCACAGTGAAGATAGACAATAGATACTCTCAGTATTATAATTGTGTCTTTGGCGAGACTTATTCAATTTTAACTTATCAAGCTCTATTCAGCTTTAGCAAAAGGGACATCCGCCAAAGAGGATCAGCCAAACCGGAGCCCAGGGTCTCCTACAGTGAGTTTACCTCATACCTAAACGACCTCACAAGGTTGATGAAAGAATGACACCACCAAGTCACTGTATAACACATGCGACAGACACAACGCTCTTTGTGTTTTATACCACGGAGTTATCCCATCAATTATGGATTTACACTTCTTTCACTCACTCATCCTTTTTATACCAGCAATCAAGGCATAACACAAACACACACATCATCTTGCCACGGCACACAGCAGTTGCAATCAGTATTTTACGTCAGTCACATTTATTGACTACGTCCACAGATTCCAATGCATATTATTATACTCACGGTATAATACGCATCATCACACATAATAAATCTAAATGTTATCTTCTTATACCGCTTTCCACACACGTGCTCAACTTTTCCTTTATGTGTCAACAAGCAACGTCTCCACCTCCTATAACATATTACGATTCACATATTAATATATTTCCTTTTGAATGTTTGTTCGCGTTACGGAGTTAAACATATTTGTTCATATTTTTTTTTGAAAAACCATCATATTAATATTATGAGGTCATGCTGAGCTTTGTACAAATCTTTGATACTTATTTTGATTGTCCTTGATGATGATTTTATATATTGGATATCATTAGAGGTATTTGTGAATATTTGGATTTGTTTTGGGGTAAAAAATGATCATTCCTGAACCAGAAGGTTCTGAGACAGCATTCGAGCTCTGGGATGGGTATCCCGACGGCTGGAATGGGTGTCCCAACCTTTGAAACGGGCATCTCGGCCTCTAGAACGAGCTTCCCAACCTCTGGAACGGATATCCCAGATTCTGTCCAAACTAACTTTTGGACGTATTTAAATCTATAACTTCTTACATACAATTTTAAAAATTATTTTATAAAACTAGGCTTCATATTCTTTTCAGTAAATTAAATTTTCTATCATAAAACATTACCAGTATTAGCAGTTAATTAGTTCAAATTTATATTTTTTACTAGTTAAGACAGTTTGACCTTATTTTACTAATTAGCTCACAACTCTTTACATACAACTTCAAATAATTATTTGTAAATTGTTATGAAAACTAGACTTCCATACCTTTTCAGTGATATAAGGCTTGTCTTCTAACTCCTACTATGTAATTCCAGATCAAGCCACAAAGACATCCATGTAACCAGTTTTTTATAGATTGATATATCCGTATGTTTTGATTTATATCTTAAGATTCACAACTTCGAATCATGATTCATTAACTTTATTTAAAACTACACATGTATAAATTAAACATATATTAATATCGAAATTTATTAAAGCGTGTATAATTCTTCACAAATTTCTAATCAATTTGATCACCTTCTCTTATTAACGGTGAAGGATCCTCGTCGTACTCGCCTGACCACCTAGCTTCTTTTCTTCTTCTCAAACTTCTCCTTCTTCTCTTCTATTTCTTAACTCTAATCTTGTATGGTAAGAAGTGTTTTGTTTTATGTTTGTAAGAAATTTTTAAGGAGAAGAGAGCTTGTATTTATAGGAAATAAAATCAATTAAAATAATTTAAGTGGATATTTATTGAGTAATTTGTGGATAGTTAATTTAATATTTAGGTGGAGTAGAAATTGACATAAAAGAAAATAAGTATCAAAATTAGGTTTATGTCGTTTTTGTATAAATACGGTATTTTCGTATTAAGATCGTATTTTCCTATATTTGCATATTAGGGTTATATTTCGTCCATATTTTGGATTTTTTCCCTATTATATCGTCAAACAAGGCTTTTAACCCCGCAAAATAAATTATAACATACGATAATTTATTTTCATGTTAATTATCATGAAAGTAAATTTTTCGGAATTTCTCGTATCCTTATAGAGAGTTATACGCGGCACACTCTTCTTCTTCTTCTTTTTTTTTTCTTTTTGTCTAGTTTTTTGTCCCATTGGGATTTCTTAGCAAGGTTTTTAATGAGACGGACCATTTGCCCTTTTTTTTTTTTTTTTTTTAGAGGATGAACATCCAAGAGGGAGTGTTATGAAACTATTGATATGAGTGGATGTTCATCTTCACCATCTGTAATTATGTCATTATGTGTATGATATTAAGTTCTCTATCATAAACTATCTATGTATTAACTCATGAGTTTATGATGTGTGACTTTCGTAATTTCCTCATTATATTGTAACCTCTAGCTATTCATCTTCTTAGATTTAATGCATGTATGTAACTCCTTCCCCTTAAAACCTATAAATAGGCAATACTTGTAAGTTTATGAGAGGTACCAAAAATATCACGTGCCATGTACCTATGAGAAAGGAGTATAACACAAATGTTTCATGTTTACTTGCTTTCTCATCTTATTCTTGTATTGATATTATTTCATTGTGCTTTTGATAGATCATTAATTTCACAAAACATACGAGGTAATTGAAAGACCTTTTTTTTTTTTTTTGGTTGAAAATTTAAAGACCTTAAAGTTGGGCAAAGATAAATTGAAATTGAACAGTATAATTTCTATCAAGTTCCACTTAATTTATGCGAGAATTCCATGGGATATCATTTTGGACACTTATTTTAAATGAGATAGCCAAAAAAATTTCATTCCCATCAGATACCACTTTTACAAAAAAAAAAAAAAAAAAAAAAAAAAAAAACACAAAAACAAAAACAAAAAACAAAAAAGCATCGAATCTTTTTCCTAATTTGCTTTTTTTCTTTATTTTTTCATTTTCCTCTGTGACGATCGGCTCACCCACCACCCTCCTCTTCCTCCGGCATTGTCGCTGCAACCACCACCACCTCCTTCAACCACAACCGTCTATTCTCCATCTCCTTCGTTCTCCACCGTCCATTCCATATCCGAACCAAACCTACCAGATCCAACCCGAACTGGACGAGATTCAATAATCGATGGTGGTGAATGTGAGATCGTTGGCTCTGATCATGAAGCGACAAGTCATCGCGGATCTCCCTAACATCATACCTTCCCTTCATCTTCAACTTCTTCTCTCTCGATCCATGCTTTGTTTCGAGTTAGAGTCGTGGAGTTTTTGAGGAAACGCATGGTGTCGTTGCCAACACAACGTACTGGATTTTGTATAGACGTAATAGAATTTGTATAGGCGCAAGGGTTTTTGCATACATACACTAGTTTTTGTTTATGCATATTAGATTTTTTGGCATAGACGTAGTAGTTATGTTTTTAATTACCCGTACTAATTTCTTTGCATAGGCGTACTATTTATGCTCATAACTAGACGTACTATTTTTTTTTTTTTTTTTTGTGCACAACCATACTAGTTATGTTTTAACTAGACATACTAATTTATTTGCACCGACGCACTAGTTATTTTTTTAACTAAGGGTGCTAACTTATTTGCACAGACGCACTAGTAATATTTTTAATTTGTTTATTTGCACAAGGGGGACTAGTTAAGTTTTTAACTATGGATACCAGTTTATTTGAACATGTGATGAGTATAAATACGCATCGTTTTTTTAGTCAAAGTTGCTTGTTTATGTCAGTTTTATTGTTAATTTGAGACGTTTTAGTTCCTTATGTTATTTAGAGCGTCGATACTGTCAAAATTTTGTGTTTTCATTGCAGATATGAAGAGTTTGAAGTATTTCTGGATGGTGAGCTTCTTATGAAGTGTTTCGTAGTTATTTTCTGGAGTTGTTCCATGATTTCAAGTGAAGATGGACGCGTTTTGATCTTGTTTGGAGTTAAAAGGAGAAAGTATGTTGAATTGAAGTTGAGCACGATTGTGTGTTTGAAGCATAGTCATGTTTGATGGATACCTGTACCTTCTGGGCACGGGCCGTGCCAGAGCAAGCTTGGGACGTGCCTAGGAAGCACGGGCCGTTTGCCTGAAGCACGGCCATGTGCTTTGTCCGATCTACCAATCCTTATCTTTTCCAAAATCACATATTTCAGGAAAAATTGATACTTTTACCTTCCCCAATAAATAGCCATGATCTTTTTCAGAAAAAAAAAACCATCCGTTTTACACAAAAAAAAAAAAAAAAACCAGAGAGGAGAGTCGTCTTCATGTTCCGAGACGTCATTCTCCATGAAGAACATCGAGAGCTACATCAAGGGAGATTAAGATATACACAACGTTATGCTTCTATCGTTGAATAAATCGTCATTCGGCCATCATCTAGACCAATCATCATTAGTCTAGGGTTTTGTATCTATTTTTTTATATTTTTTTTAATACGTAATGACTTTCATTGATCTTTTAATGCGTTGTTCGTTACTTGTTATGAGTATCGTAGCATAAATTTTTAGTATGGCTTAGTGATTGAACCTTGTTCGTGGATTTTATGAGATATGTTTATTGACTTTCATTAGTTTTATGTTCATATATTATGGTATTATGTTCATGCCTTGATGATATTCACGATTACTCATTATTCATAGTAGGATTGGCCTACTAAGTATGCTAATGATGTATGTTAGTAATCAATCATTCTTTGTTTGGTTGGTGACAGTAGCAAAATATAGGATAGTTCATTCTTGTTTGATTATCTTATGTACACATGAACGTGAATATGATATAATGCTAATCTTTGTTAGGTTAATGTCATAGAGTGTTGATAATGTGTGATAATGTGACATGAATATTTATGTTACATTCTCTTTTGGACATAGATGATCATATTAGGTGATTATGTCATGCCTAATAATAATCATAATTAAATTGCTTATTACTTATTCGTGCTAATAAGTTACAACACCTACCATAAAAGAACATGAGATGAAAAATATTAGTTTATGATTAAAATCATGACGAGTAACAATCACGCATGCCATATATTTCATTAAACTTGATTTAAATTCTCTAGAAAACGAAAAACTGAATCATCTTTTGTTTATTGCATTGTTAATTTTATTTCTATCACTTACAACAACAACCCCCTCCCCCCAATTTTTAGAAAATTATTAGATCATCAATTTAATTCACAAAATCGTTATAGACCATTCTCAATAGGATTGACTCGTACTCATCACTACTATATTTTTATTACATTGTATAGAGTGAAGTGGAGTGACTATATTTCAATTTATTATGCCTACGACATCATCGAATAAATTTTGACACCGTTGTCGAAGAACGATGTGAATTATTTTGTTGTCTATTGATTTTCTCTTTTTATTTATTTTTATTTATCGGGATTAACTTTCTTGCATGCAACTGAGGAGCGGACAAAGAACCAGAGATAAAGTCTAACATAGTTCGCGAGTTCGAAGAAAGAAGATTTGAGCATCCAAGCCTAACAAGAATACGAGGTGAAGCACCATCTTCATCAGAGGCTTCGAATCATCATATTGGTGAGATCTTTTCAAATTCAAATATGGTTGATCATTCAAATGCTCAAAATGCTCAAAACCCTCAAGTTGATAACCGTAGACTAAGACAATTAGCTAAATATTAATGATCCTCCTTTGTGTATTACGTTTTCTGATGTGCAAGAAAATTTAAACTTAATTCTGAATTTTGTAAAAGTTATCAACTTTTCATAGTCTGCCTAGAGAGAAACCCCATATACATTTGAATGAGTTTAGGATAGTTTGTGCTAACATGAAACCAGATGGGGTGATAGATAAGTTATTAAACTTAGAGCCTTTTCATTTAGTGTCCAAGATGCTGCTAAAAATTGGCTTTCACTTTTTGTTCCTTGATAAATATTTTCCAACCTCCCGAATCACAACTATTCAAAAACAAATCTGTTCTATACGACAGAAGAAGAAAGAATTGTTACACAAATATTAGAAACTTTTCAAATGTCTTATCTCAAGTTGTCATAAACATCAATTTTTTGAAAACCTTTTAATTCGATATTTCTATCAAGGTTTTTCAGCTGTAGACCGTGGTTTGGTCAATGTAGCATGTGGTGGTGATCTTTAAGATAAACAACCATGAGTTGTTCGACAAATTCTTGAATAGATCGCAATTAATTCTCAAGATTTCAATCGTCATGATGATTTCTCTCCACGTTAATGAAATGCCATTTGTTGAGGAGTAGGTTTTCCGAACCACGTTAATACAGTGTTCTTGTCCTTCAATTTTCTATTTATTCGATTGCGAACCATGGTATCAGAGCAGATCGTGATAAGAGGTCACGAGTTCGATCTCTATCTCCCCTTATTTATAGCCACCTACGTGGCTTATTTATGTGAAACTTATATAACACTTGGTATGGGTTGGGTCAGTATTGTCCACACTTCATGTCCCAATGGGCCTTCATGCGAGGGGGAGTGTTAGATGTACATTAATAGCAACCAACTCTATCAAAAGTCTAAACTGATGATAGAAGGTTCTATTAATGTATATCTAACGCTTCCCCTCACACGAAGACCCATTGGGGCATGAAATGTGAACAGCACTGGCCTATCCCATACCAAGTGCCATATAAGGTTCACATAAATAAGCCACGCAGGTGATAATAAATGGGGAGAGATAGGGATCGAACTCGTAACCTCTTGTAATGGTCTATTCTGATACCTTGTTTCAGAATAAAATAAATGGAAAATTGAAGGACAAGAACACCGGATTAACATGGTTCATAAAACCTACTCCACGGAAGAAAATCACTTTTTCATACATTGAGGGGATGAATGGCATGAGTATAAATAACATAGAGTACAGCCTTAGTTTCCAAGTTCAAATTGAAGCTTCCTAGGACAAGAAATCTTTGCATAAGGCAAGGAACAATTGTGTTTTGAATTGGGAAGATTTGAGATCACTGAATTTCCATGATGCTCATATGTCGTTGCTTCAACACGTCCCCTCCAAGTTGATGGAAGATGTCAATTGAGCTTAACTTGGACAATATGCTATGGAAGACACCTCAAGGCAGAAACTTGGTAAAGAGTTCGGCAACTTGCTCTTTTGACGGAATATAAGGCGTTTCAAATATTTTGTCTTGTACCTTTTCACGAACAAAGTGACAATCAACTTCAATGTGTTTGGTTCTTTCATGAAAAACAAGATTCGATGCAATATGGGTGGTCGCTTGATTATCACAAAATAGTTTCATTGGCTTCTTGAAGCACTTGAAACCAAGGTCAAGGAGCAAGAAACGCAACCAAACCAGCTCACTAGTTATAGTAGCCATCGCTCTATATTCGACTTCCGTACTAGATTGAGCAACAACAATTTTCTTTTTGCTCTTCCATGTGACAAGATTACCACCGACAAATATACAGTAACCCGTGGTTGATCGACTATCAATAGATTTCTAGCCCAATCTGCATCTGTGTAACCTGTAATTTCAACGTGACCATTGTTCCTCGTTCAAATGCCACGACTAGGACACAACTTCAAGTAGTGTAGGACTCGCTCAACAAGTTCCATGTGACCTTTTGTATGGCAAATGCATAAACTGGCTAACATAACTAATCACAAATGAAATATCAAGCCTCGTGATGGTAAGATAAGTCAATTTTCCTACCAGTCGTTAGAACTGACCATTATCACTCAAGGGTTGAGTATCAGTTTTGAACTTACTATTGTACTCTATTGGGGTCTCGGTGCGCTTCACTCCAAGCTTTCCAGTTTCTTTTAAGAGATCCAAGACATATTTTCATTGCGATAAAAATAGGGCTTTGCTTGAACTTGCAACTTCAATTCCCAGGAAGTATCGAAGCCGACCCAAGTCTTTGATGTTGAATCTCACATGTAATTGCTGCTTCAGCTTTTTAATCTCATGCATGTCATTCCTAGCAATCGGAATGTCGTCCACATAGATCAACATAGCCATGGTACTTCAAGAATCTTTCTTGACAAATAAGGAGGAATCAGAGGGGCTTTTCTTGAACCAAAGGACTGAAGAGCGGAACTAAGCTTTCCATACCATTCACGCGGCGATTGCTTTAAGAC
Organism: Drosera spatulata; assembly: GCA_035668315.1. Classification (NCBI taxonomy): domain Eukaryota; kingdom Viridiplantae; phylum Streptophyta; class Magnoliopsida; order Caryophyllales; family Droseraceae; genus Drosera; species Drosera spatulata. The sequence goes on along the minus strand of JAOVYX010014863.1, from coordinate 13,761 downwards.
CATATATGACTTTTGTTGAATCAAGCCCTATGAAATTGATGATAAAAAAAAAAAAACAATTTCAAAAGAATCATCAAAGCAGCAAGGTCATGACTCAATGACAGAAGAGTAAAGGATAACAAGGCAGCAGAGTGTAGATGGTCGATGTCAGCAGAGTGCAGTCATGCTAAATCCCACTTCTGAGAGTCAGACAAGGCACTAAGGTGAAATCAAGACCCCACATATCAGCAAATCAAGTGAACAAAGCTAAATGTTATGTACAGAAAAAGCCTAAGCAGCAGAGCTCAGTACAAGACAAAAGCAAATGCGTCACTGTGACAGTTTTTACAAGCTGTTTCATTCTCAAGTCACTCTCAGGAGCGTTGGAATTTGGCGTTAAAACTCTTCCTGATCGAAATTGACGACTGAGATTATTTGAAAGGACAAAAGAGGTAATGGCTAGTGAAAAGAGAATTGTCTATAAATAGTTGAAGTGCAGCAAGATGCAGCTAGTTCTGAATTCTGAAAAATTACAAGTATTGACTATGCTGATAGAAATCTCTCTAGCTTAACAAGTGTTACACTCAAAGTGTACACAAAGGCTAACATTTATTCGAAGGGAGCGTCCAGACTAAAGGCTAACTGATAGGTGATTCAAGTTAGGAGAGCTTTAGTAAGCTTCCCCTAGAAAGGTGTTCAGTAGAAGACTGCACCATTTGTATGTACTCTATAAACTGGTTAAGGGTCAACCAAAAACCTAACACATAATGGAATACCTCTTAGTTGATCACACTGATCTCTAAGGGAAGAGTAGACATATGCTTTAGAGTTTCATTTGAACTCTACTGTCAGAACCACTATTGTAACGTCCCGACTTTCCATTACATATTAATGATACATATGACATCACTGCCGCTGGGCCCAAGGCCTCAGCTAGGCAAAAATTATACTTCCTGACTTAGTAATAAGAATTAAGCTAAGTTCACTTATACATCATTAGTTTAGAAACTTTTGATGCACTCAATCATAACTCAAAATATCACCTTTGCAGCGAAATTACATCTTGTTCTAAGATCAGAATACCTTTAACACATATGCTACATCTAGCATTAAATCTTAGGTCACACTTCTCCTTCAAGTCTAGCTTCTGTAACAAAGAGAAGAAGAAAGACACAGAAAAATAGTAACCATGAGCTATAGGAGCTTAATAACGTGTCGGCCCCCTTAGTATGGGTTACACGAGATAAGAAGGTAAGTAAAGAAAAGGGAAATGATCACTTGGATCCTTTGTTCCAGCACTCTGAAATTATCATGTCAATCTGACATTCACAATTATCATCACAAGCATACAAATGATTCACCTTAGTCACATAATCATATTTAACACCACGTAGCAACGCTCAAAACTATGCGTCCATCGACACTCCAGACATTATCAACGTCATTTACTACCGTCATACCCTTGATGGTATGACAGTCAAGACCTCCATATCAAACAAGCTGAGATAATGACACTGTGACACGACAGGTCCTCAGTCTAAGTCTCACGCACTGCTGCACTCAACCATTCACTCAAGACTTTAATATACTTACCATTATATCAATCACACAGAGACGATAAACAATAGATACCCACAATGTTTTAATTGTGCCCTTGGCGAGATTTATTCAATTTCATAAGTAAACTCTATTAAACTTTAGCAAAAGAGACATCTGCGAAAGGGGATCAGCCAAACCACAGCCCAGGGTCTTTTGCAGTGAGATATCCTCATATCAAAATAACCTCACAAGATCGATGAAAAAATGTCACCACCAAGTCACTGTATAACACATGCAACAGACACAACGTTCTTTGTGTTTTATACCATGGTGTTATCCCACCAATTATGGATTTACACTTTTTTCATTCACTCATCCTCTTTACACCAGCAAACAAGACATAACATAAACACACAAATCATCTTATCATAGGACATAACAAGTGATAGACAATAAGGTACGTCGGAACATATTTTATGTCAAATACAATAGTGACAATGATCAAAGATTCCAACGTATATTATTATATTCATGGTACAATAATTTGCATCGCCACATACAATAAATCTAAACGTTACATTTAACTATAGTTCTTCACATGCACATGCTCAGCTTGATCTTTAAGTGACAACGAGCAGCGTCTCTAAGTCCTATAATATAATAGGATACGCATATTAAGACACACACTTGTGAATGATTGTTCACGGTATAAAGTTAAGCATATTTGTTCGTACTTCTTGAAAAATCGCCATTGTAATATTTTGTGATGGTGTCAAGTTTTGAGAAAAATCTTTGATACTTATTTTGATAGTCTATGATGATGATTTTACGTATTTATCCTCATTAAGAGTGTTTGAACATTTGGGGTTGTTTCGGGATCAAAATGATCCATTTTCGGATTCTGTCCAACATGATCCTTCGACACTTTTAAATCTATAACTTCTCTTATACAACTTTAAAAATTATTTCGTACCATTCAACATAATCTAGACTCTATAATATTTCAATAGAATCAGTTTTTATTATGAAACCTTACCAATAATAGCAGTTTATTCGTTCAAGTTTATATTTTTTGATAGATCAGATAGTTTGACATTGTTTCACTAATCAGTTTATAAATCCTTGCATACAACTCCAAATATAAATATTTAAATTATTCTGGAAACTAGACTTCAAGGGCTTTCCATTGATATAAGACTCGTGTTTCAACTTTATTTGTGTAATTCCAGAACAAGTCACAAAGTGATCCCTATAATCAGTTTTTATAGACTAACATATCCACATGTTTTGATTTATATCTTGAGATTCATAATTCCAAATCATGATCTAATAACTTTATCAGAAACTAGGTATATGAGGATTTAACATATATTAAAATTGGAATTTATCACAGTGCCTATGATTTTTTCACAAAATTTTTAAACAAGACTTCAAGGACTTTCCATTAATATAAGACTCGGTTTTTTTACTTTATTTGTGTAATTTTAGATCAAGTCACAAAGTGATCCCTATAATCAGTTTTTATAGATTAACATCCACATGTTTTGATTTATATCTTGAGATTCATAACTTAAGAGAGACGTCCCTTGCCACCGAATTCTTTCTTTTGCACGAGCTACTGAATCAACTGATTCTCCTGGTTTTGTATAAAAATAGCCTGTTCTGAAGTTGGACTAGTAGCGTCTTGTAACAGATCTGTATGATTGGCTTGCTTTGAACGAGCAGTGACCGCTTCCTGATGAAGCGGGATGTTATTAAATCTCTTACTTATCTGGCACACCGGTAGAGACCCCAACGGGCGGGTAGGTTGGATATCTTGCTTTCAACAACAGAAGGGGTTGCTCTTAGAGGGATTTTTCTTACTCTTCTGACTTTTAAGAGGGATTTCTCTCTATATAATCATGATCTAATAACTTTATCAGAAATTAGACATATGAGGATTTAACATATATTAAAATTGAAATTTATCATAGTGCCTATGATTTTTTCACAAAATTTCTAAACAGCATGATCACCTTTTTTTTATTAATGATGAAGGATATTCGTCGCCTTGTAACCCTACCTTCTCCTCAAACTCTCATTCTTCTCTTCTCTTATCTCCTCTCTTGCTTGACAAGGAGTGTTTTTATTTTTGTAAGAAGTTTTTCATGGAGAAGAGAGCTTGTATTTATAGAAAACTAAATCAATTAAAATAGTTTTAATTGGTATTTAGTGGGTAATTAGTGGATATTAGTGGTTAATTAGTGGATAATTAATTTAATTTAGGTGAAGTAGAAATTGACATAAAGAAAAATTAGTGTCAAAATTAGGTTTAGGTCATTTTCATATGAATACGGTATTTTCATATTAAGACTATATTTTTTCGTAGTTGCGTATTACGATTGCATTTCATTCATATTTTGTATTATTTCCTTATTATATCGTCAAACAAGTCTTTTAACCCCGTAAAATAAATTATAACGTACGATTATTTAGTATTCAAGTTAATTATCGTGAAAGTAAATTTTACGGAATTTTTCGGGTCCTTGTCATATTTTTGTCATTATTTTGACAAAAGAATTTTATAACCCCATGGTATAAATTATAACATTCAGTAATATACTCTTTTTGTTATTATCTGAGAAATTAAATTATCTCAAATTTTTTTGTATCTTTACAACTATAAATGTGGTGCCTTTATTTTTCTTGCATATTCATTTCTTTCTTAACATAGCCTAACATAATTGAACTTAAGATTAATTGATCTAAGAAACTGATAAAAAGGTAATTGTTATATCCCGAAACTCAATATTCGGCAGACAGCAGAGCAAAGCTCCATAATCAGCAGAGTTCTTGATTTAACTCTAGTGATACGTCGTTTCTAGCTAAATAAATCTATTCAATCCCCCCCTCCTTCTAGGTTTATTTCCTCATTTTAGGTTCAATAATTGGTATCAGAGCTTGTCTCTTTAAACTTAACAGCTTTGAAGAGAAAAAAGGTCACTCTTTTGTTTGATTGCATCTGACAAAGAAATTACTAACTATTTTGTGAGAATGTCTCAGCTTGGCACACATGTCAGCACTTCCTTGTGTACTGTTGAGAAATTCAAGTCATTGGAAAAAGTGGATAAGGATGCACATGGATACTATTGATAAAAGAATCTTCAAAACCATCATCCAAGGACCTTTCATTCCTATGACAGCAGATCCAAATGATGACAAAAAGCTTGTACAGAAGGATGAGAAGGATTCAACTGGAAAAGACTGGGAACTTGTCTCCTTCGATAACAAGACAATGAATATACTCTATCAATCTCTTAAGCCAAAGCTGTTTGAGATTGCCATACACTGCAAGACGGCACAAGAAGTGTGGAATGGTCTGTTTGTCAGGATGGAAGGAACCTCAAAACTAAGAGAAAATAGGAAAAATGTGTTGATTCAACAGTATGAAAGGATTCAGATGAGAGAAGATGAAAACCTCACAGATTTCTATGAACGTTTCAATGTGTTGATCAACAAACTCAATGACCTGGATCATCCCATTGAACAGAAGACCCTAATTCTAAAATTTATGAGGTGTCTCACCTCTGAATGGGATGCCAAAACAACATCAATCAGGGAGTGAAGAAATCTCAGCACCTCCACTCTACCAATGCCTTTCGGAGTTCTATGCACCTATCAGCTGGAGATCCTTCAAAGAAAAGAAGAAGTAGTTGAAAAGAAAAAGAATCTTGCACCGAAGGTAGAAAAACCTAGAAAGAAGGAGACTGCAGCAAAGTCCAGCACCACAGAATCAGAAGAGGAGCACTCAGATGAGGATGTAGTTTTACTGCCTAAAAAAATTCAAAAAATTCCTATGGAACAAGAAGAGAAGAAGCTTCAAAAGAGAACAACAGTCAAAGGACAAAGGAAAGGAGCAAGACTCCACATGTTTCAGCTGTGGCAAACCATGACACTTTGCTACAGATTGCAGGAAACCTCCAAAAGATGAATACAAAAAAAGGAAAGGTCCATAGAAAATAGACTAAAATGTGGAGCGACTCACGAGAGAAACAGAAATAGCTTCAACCATGGAGGCACAACTATGTCTAATGGCAAGGAGTGAAGATGCAAGAGAGGCAAGGGAGATGATTGACATGATATTTAACTTTCACAACCCTGAACTGTCTATAGATGATCTTAGGGAGGCTATTGCAAAGATCTCTACTGACTATATTCATTTAAAAAGGATGTTCAGAAACCTTTCAGAAGAATACGAGGCAGCAAAGTCAAGGCACAATCACTGTGCTGACAAGATCTTTGAACTAGAAAAGACTGCTACAGACTTTGCAAACTTTCTAGATAAAAACACCAGTCTAGTATAAGAGAACCAAGCTCTCCAGGATAAAGTGAACATCTTGGAAAATGAGAAAGCCTCACTTTAATCCAAGATAGACACTTGGAATAGGAAGACCGAGGATCTTAAACGAATTCATTTTACAATTGCAAAAAAGGGGAGAGTTGGACTTGGGTACAACTCACTTGATGAGAGGAAAGACTCTCTAGAAGAGAAAAAAGAGAGAGCTCTAAGAAGAACAAACTTCTCCCTGCTAAAGACAGACTAGCTATTAATAGATAGTACAACACAACACCCCAATCTGCCAATGCCTATCTCTCACAGCAGGGAAAAGGCATGAGACAGCAGAGTTCATACTCTACTGTCGACAAAAGAGAGTATTAGAGACCAACATACTACAGGGATAGTCCAGGCATTCCATCATGGAATCCATACTGGATGCCCTATCACATCACCATTAGAGTACAATGCTATAAGTGTGGAGAACTTGATCATATGTCCTATGATTGCTGGAACAAACCCAATAAAACTACGTGGGTTTGGGTTCCAAAGAAAATCTGATCTAAGGACCCCTAAAGGGGACTAATGTGCAGAATGATTTATTTTTGTTGGAGCATCAGGAACAAACTTGGTACCTAAACAGTGGATGCTCAAGATACATGATAAGAAATAAAGCTTTGTTGACAGAATATAAAAAGATGGAAGGTCCCCCTATTATCTTTGGGGATAGCATAGTTGGAAAGATCAAAGGTTATGGAACTCTAGGTACCGGTTCTTTAATCGTTAGGCACGTTGTCTATGTCAAGGGGCTTAAACATAATCTTTTGTCCATAAGTCAATTATGTGACAAGGGATTTTGTGTTTCCTTTACCAAGGACATGTGTGAGGTGAAGGATAGAGACAACGATGAAGTCAAGCTGGTAGGAAAAAGAAGAGGTGATGCATATGTTGTTGACTTTTCCAATGGTATCTCAAAGGAGATCACATGTATTTATACAAATAATCCAAATGAGGTCAACTACCTACCGCACAGAAAACTAGCTCACCTAAACTTTGAAACAATGAATTATCTATGCTCTAGCAATCTTGTCAAAGGTTTGTCTGAGATCAAGTTTTCCAAGAATGGGCTATGTGGACCATGTCAGCAGGGTAAACAAACAAAGGCACCCTTCAAGAGCATAGGAGCTGCCAAGATGTCTAGACGTTTAGAACTTCTACATATGGACCGATTTGGACCAATGTCGACCGAAAGCATAGGTAGAAAAAGATATACTTTAGTTATTATTAATGACACCTGGGTATTATTTATACACAATAAGAAAGATACCTATCGAATTCTTAGCAAGTATCTCAGACAAGTCCAGAATGAGAAGGGTCGAGAAGTTATGGCAATCAAAAGTGATCATGGAACAGGATTAGATCAATATAATCTAGATCAATACTGTGGTGATCATGGCATAGCACACAACTTCTTTGCACCTAAAACTCCATAGCAGAATGGAGTTGTTGAGAGGAAGAACAGAACACTACTAGAAGCAGTTAGAACCATGCTATCAGATGCAAATCTAGCTCTGTAGTACTAGGCAGAAGCTATGAATACAGTATGCTATGTAGAAAAAAGATCCCTGATACATAAGATTCACAAGAGAACTCCATATGAGCTATGAAAGGGTAGGATACCAAACTTAACATATTTTCACGTGTTTGGATGTAAGTGTTTTATCCATAATAATGACAAAAGATATCTGGCAAAGTTTGAATTCAAGGCTGGTGAACGAATATTCTTAGGATACTCCACTGAAAGCAAAGCCTATAGGGTGCTAAATAAAAGATTTGATGTACTTGTGGAAACCGTGCATGTGACCTTCGTAGAAAAGTATTCTGTTCCCCGAAATGCTAATGTCTTTGATGAAGAAATTGTATACTATCCAAGCATATGTGAAAACAAAAAATCTCTAGAAAGGGACAATTTAGGACCATCAGAAGAGGTGGTAGCATAACCTGACTCAGCAAAGCATCAAGCAACAGAAGAACAAGAAGACCTAGCAGTAGAACTATGCGACTTGAACCTGGATAAAGTGCACAAAAAGAAGCATCACTGGATTGATGATCATCCAACACAAAATATCATTGGAAGCATGGAGGAACCTGTAAGAACAAGAAAGGAATAGCTCTGGAATTTCTGTCAGCATGTTTCCTATCAGAAATTGAACCAAAGAAACCAGAGGTAGCCCTAAGATGTCCATATTGGATTCAGGCCATGCAAGAGGAACTGAATGAATTCAAAAGAAATGAGGTATGAAAACTTGTCCCTAGACCCAAGGATTATCCAGTTGTAGGAGTAAAATAGGTGTTCAGAAATAAGATAGATGAAAATAACATTATAATAAGGAATAAGGCCAGGTTGGTAGCTAAAGGTTACTCACAAGAAAAAGACATAGATTATGATGAAACATTTGCACCAGTGGCCAGATTAGAGGCTATAAGAATGTTCCTAGCCTATGCAGCACACAAAAGATTTACAATTCATTAAATGGATGTTAATAGTGCCTTCTTGAATGGTAGTTACAAGAAGAGGTGTATGTTGAACAACCAATTGGGTTTGAAGATCATGAATTTCCATATAATGTTTACAAACTAGATAAAGCCTTGTACAGCTTGTACAGTTTGAAGCAGGCACCAAGAGCATGGTATGAGATAACCTTATTTCTTGAAAATGGATTTATGATAGGCAAAATAGACATAACCTTATTTCTCAAAAGAAGCAATAAGGATGTTCTTCTGGTGCAGATATATGTGGATGGTATCATTTTTGGATCTACTGATTTTGTACTCTGCGATGAGTTTACTGAACTTATGAAATCAAAATTTCAGATGAGCCTTATAGGAAAACTTTTTTTTTCTTTGGCTACAAGTTCAGCTGAGCTCAAAAGGAATTTTTCTGAACCAATCTAAGTACTTAAACAGCATGATTAAGAAATTTGGTTTAGAAAATGGCAATACAATGAGAACACTCATGAGCACTTCTGCTAAGTTGGAAAAGGATGAAAAAGGAAAGTCCATAAGTGTCGCCTTATACAGAGGCATAATAGGATCTCTTCTATATATAACAGCAAGCACACCAGACATTATGTTCTCTGTGTGTATATGTGCAAGATTTCAATCAGATCCAAGGGAATCGTATTACTCTGCTGTAAAAAGGATCATTAGGTATCTCAAAGAAACTCCAAACTTAGGGCTGTGGTATCCAAGGGATTCAGATCTGTGGCTTTTCTGATACTAACTTTGCTGGATGCACGGCGGACAGGAAAAGCACCAGTGACTCAAGTCAATTTCTGGGTAATAGAATGATCTCCTGGTTAAGTAAGAAACAAACAACTATATCAACCTCTATTGCTGAGGCAGAATATGTGACAGCAGGAAGTTGTGTGGCTCAAATTCTCTGGATGAGATCCCAGCTTCTAGATTACGGAATGCACATTGCCTATACACCCATACACTGCGATAACACTTCAGCAATGGCAATTACAAACAATCCCGTGTTCCACTCATGAACGAAGCATATAGACATCAAATACCATTTCATCAGTGATCACGTTCAAAAGATGAATGTCACACTAGAATTCATCTCAACAGATAAGCTAATGACAGATATCTTCACAAAACCACTAGATAAGAAAAAGTTCTTTCACTACAGAGGAGAATTAGGATCGATAGACTGTGAATATTAAGGCACAACAAAGTTGTATATAACCACTCTGTTGGAACACTGCAAAGCAAGGCAACACTCTACTCATGAACTCTGCTAATTACTCGTAAAGTTTCTTTTCCAACGGTTATAATTCTATTCTGAGAAACTTATAGCCGTTATGATTTTTACGCGTGTTCGTTGTCTTGATTGCCTATAAATATTAGTACTTTGTCAAAGTTTTCACACTTTACCTTCCTTCTCTTCTCAACTCACTCCTCAAGCTCTTCTACCCTGTTGACAAACCCTAGTTTTTAACATACACACGCAAACATCTCTCAGTCTCAAATTCTTGACAACTTTAATAGTCGCTCTGTTTGTCTGACACCTCTCGTTCACTTTTCAGTTTATACTTTAATTTTCATCTTTATTTTTGACTAACAAATGGAAGGAAAGAGAACAAAGACCTCTCAAATCAAGATTGGAAACGTCTTGCTGTTTGATGAGGCATCTAATTTCTCAGAGGGGATCAAAGAGATCGCCCAAATTCTTATTGATGGAGATCTACAGGTACTACTTGGAGAAGAAACAAGGATCTTGGTCCAAGAGGTATTAGAATTCTAGGACTCCATCAACATCAGCAAAGTTAGCGAGAAGATAACTACAGTCATACGAGGTGAAGAAATAATATGGACTGCCAAGGACTTCGTTGAAGCCCTCAAACTCAATGATGATTGAGTACTGCCAGAAGAGTTATCAGTAGAGAAGATACACGAAGGAATGAAAAAGATGATGACATACATCCTAAAGAAGGGGTAATTACTCAAGAAGTATTTTCAATAAAAGTATGAATTTCTAGCCGACGTACTGAAGAAGTGCCTTCTGGTTGTAGAAGGCTCAAAGGATCATGTGAATGAGGATCAACTGAGAATGATGACTGGTTTATTTCTTGGAGAAAAGCTAAATTGGAGCAAGTTGGTGTTCAGAATATTCGTCGAGCGATTTAAGGAAAAGAAAAGTTATGCATATGGACGAATCATAAGCCTACTTGTAAAGAAAAAGCTCAAAATAAGTCCTAAAAAGGGACTGGCCATAAACGCCAACAAAAGAATTGGAACATCGATACTTAAGTTAATTGGAAAAGATCTAGTAGCATTTGAAAAGAAGGAGACAGTAAAAAAGGACACAATAAAGACAACAAAGTCCTCACCAGTAAAAGAGGCCAGAAAACCTCCAACAAAAAGGAAGACGTCAGAACCTGCAGAGAAAAAGGTGAGAAAACCCCCGACAGAAGAGGCAGAAGAAGAAGGAATCATCACCAGAAGAGTCCCCCATCTCAGTAGAACAACAACCAGTTTCACAGAGAGAAGCATAACCATCTATGACAAAAGTCAAAGTAGAAGAAGCCTCAAAGGAAATCAGAAGTGAGGCAATTATGAAAGCAAAAGAGCCTACCAGAGGTCAGACAATCACCACACCAACAAAGCAACTCTTAGTAGAGGAAATAAGAAATCAAACAGAAAATCAGTTCTAATAAGATCAGGAAGTACACTACCCTCCATCAACACCTGAGGCGGAAGAATTAGTAGCAGCAGAACATACAAAACAACAGAAGAATGGAAATAAAGGTAACCAGCAGAACCAACAAATGGAGAAAATCACATCACAGGAAATCATCATCCATTCAATAGTTGACCCACCTCCTATCACACAAGCAAGAAGGTCTTAGGAAAGAAAGTTCATCATTTCAACTCAACCACTGCCACCTAAAAAATCAGAACAACAATGGAAGGACTATGGCGCACTCTTTATTGAGAAAAGAGAAGCATTGTATTCCAAGTATGACTAGGAAATACCCCTCAGACGCATACTTGTGCTGAAAAACAGTTCCCAAAGAGGCAGATTAACCAGCAAAATCTCCACAAAGGCGTTGGGAAAGGGTGAAGACACCTCTGAGCCAATGGATGAAGATTCTAAAAATGAGTTCGATACATTGTTTGAACGATATAGGAATTGGGTCTCTGCACTAGCATCTTATCACCATACTTCGGACGGATGGACAGAGGTAACAAAAGCTAGTTTGATGCAAGATGCAACGTCAGTTCTATATGAAGATCTGTTTATTGATCTTCCAAAGAAAATGAATGCCATACTGGTGTCAAGACGAGTCAGAGAAGAACAGATTACAAGATCAATAGCTGAATTACCTATAAAGAAAACTGAGCTGACAGTTCGGGAAGGTGTTCCAGTAAGTGAGGATGATGATCTTCTTGGGTCAAAATGAGACAGACATGATACATCAACTCGAGAACAACATCTCTGACAGAAGAAAAGTTATTGACGAACTGACTGACATCAGCAGAAAGGATGCTGATAGCATGAAGAATAAACCAACAAGAGTACCTCCTCTGCTGCAAACCCTGATAAGCAAAATGCCTAGGATGATAGTAGAAGTAGTAAAAATCAAAAAGTGTCATCCACATCTTCTCAATACACTGAAACTAGCTCCGAAGGAATATAAAGCAATGCAGCAGAGAAATACACAATAGAATATCCAGACAGAAGAGCACGAAGCAATCTCAATCCCTCTAATTGAAGAAAAGCCTTGACCATTAGAGAGGAGAAGGAAAGGCTAGCAAAGAAAACAGGGCTCCAAATCCTGGCAAACACAGCAGAACAGGAAGAGTTGATACCCGCAGCACAGCCAACACCTTTAACAACAGAGCTGGCCATCATCCACATACCAACAAGCAATATGACCACTGTTCAACCGGCTATCTCTACAATACAAAGAAAGGTGGGTCCAGTGACATCAATTCATCGAGATGACAGTAGACCAAAGAAAAAGGCTAAGAGAGCTAAGCTGCCAAAAGGGAAGTTCCTGTACATAATGAGAATAGCTATCCCATCAGAAGGATCTCAGAGATTTGTAGAATATCAACAAGAGATGATGACTAAGGAAGAAGAGGAAGCAACAATCAAAGCCCTGATGGAAAGCACAAGACAACAACTTAGAGCTCAAAGAAGCCCCCTCACATCGCAGTCATTGTCAGATGAGGGTTCAAGTTCAGGTAATTGAGCAAAAGACTTGAGAAACTGGACTCTAGAGCCATCGCTTGAGAAAAGTTCAAAATAGACGAAGTGTTGCTAGTCAAGATACAAGAAGTTATTGAAAAATTCAATCATAAAGCTCTGTACAGCATAAGGAAGCTCATAGAGCAGCAGAAGAGAACACCAAGGATGACGATGATGATTTAGGACATGACCAAGACACTGAAGACGATGATCTAGACAAACTTGTAGATGAGGTATGCTTGATGATGTAGACACACAACCACAAACCATCAAAGAAGTTGCTACACTTCCACTCATAATTGAAGCGCCACTAGCACAACAGTCAACTGATGAGTTAGAGGCAACCATGGGAACAGAAGAATCACACCTCAGGGGGAGCTCAGCATTGACGAGTATACAATGACAACCACGCCTCCTAAAATCAAACAAGAGATGGTCGATAAAGCTTACAGAAGCAAAGAATCAAGTCTGGACACTCAAGAAATCACAATAGAAAGCCCCATCATAATAATCATGCAGGAACCAGCAAAGCAAGAGACTTAGCAAGGTCTCGCAGAATAGCAAATTGATCAGACATAGATAGTAGAATCACACATTAGCACAGTAGAACTCTCCACTTCAGCTCAATTGCCTATTCTACCTATAACAGTAGTGTCTCAAACTCCAATGATAACCTTGATGCAAACACTCATGTGGGAGGAATCCATCTTTCAAAACCTCTCTCCCATTGTGAGTGATATGCTCGTTACTGCAACCACTAGACAATTTACACAAGAATTGGAGGAGGCATTGAAGAATCCCTCTTCAAAAAAGACTATTAGGACTGACAAAAAGCTTCTGGATTCCTTCAATGAAGTCGACAATCATATTATTGTCTCTTCAATAGAGGAAATACTCACAGCAATAAGAGATGCACCTTTGTATATCGTAGAAATCAGTGAATCTACTCCTGTCAGGCTTCACCAATAACTACAACACCAAGCCTCGCATCCTTATTCTCCAGATTATATAGCCACAGGTTATGAGCCTCAACTTCGCAGGGTAGCAGAACCAGTGTAATACCCGAGAAATTTGGGAGTTTTGAGACGAATATATAACGTTACGATTTTTAAAACAAATCGTACAAAAAGGTTATATATTTAAAAGAAAGAAAATATTTGATTAA
>JAOVYX010014862.1:0-30317 GCA_035668315.1 Drosera spatulata | reverse complement strand
CAACTTTAGTTAGATGTTAAGCAAATTGAACAAACCCCCCCACTTCTGGAATAGTCAAATCTTAAATTAATTTAGCTAATCAAGTTAACCTTTTCCCTGTGGGATCGACCCCTACTTCCACTACTACATTTTAACTCATATTTATAGAGTGAAGTGTGTGCTTATAAATATAAATTTGGCGTGCTTACGACAGCGTGCATCACTACCAAAGAGATCGAGGTGGATCATGCTAAAATTGAAGTGATCGAGAAACTTCCTCCTACCAATGTGAAAGGGGTGAGGAGTTTCTTGAGACATGCAGGCTTCTACCGTAGATTCACAAAGGACTTCTCGAAGATGTTCAAGCCTCTCTGCTCTTTGTTAGAGAAAGATGTGCCTTTTGATTTCAATGATGATTGTTTGAAGGCGTTCGAGCAGCTGAAGAAGGCATTGATCTTAGCTCCTGTCATAGTCGCTCCATCTTGGGATTTACCATTCGAGATGATGAGTGATGCGGGCGATTATGCAGTAGGAGCAGTATTGGGACAGTGACATAACAAGATCTTTTATGCAATATATTATGCGAGTCGCACTTTGACAAAAGCACTGCTGAATTATGCAACAACAGAAAAGGAGTTGCTAGCAGTGGTCTTCACATTTGACAAGTTCCGCTCCTATTTAATTGACACGAAGGTAATAGTCTACACTGATTATTTTGCCATCAAGTAACTAATCGAGAAGAAGCATGCGAAGCCTAGACTGATCAGATGGGTCTTATTGTTTCAAGTGTTCAATTTGGAGATTAGAGATTAGAAAGGCTCTGAGAATCTGGTAACAGATCACTTGTCTCGTTTGGTGCCTCACACAGGCTATGATGATGACGAACTACCAATTATGGAGTCCTTTCCTGACGAGCAGCTCTTTTCCATCGATATGGGACCTCTTTCTTGGTTCGTAGATTTTGTTAATTACTTGATGAGCAACGTCTTTTCGTCTTACTAATCAAGTCAGTAGAGGAAGAAATTTCTTTCTAATGTACGACATTATTTTCGTAAAGATTCATACTTGTACAAGTTCTGCGAAGATCAAGTTATTTGTCGATGCGTTCTAGAAGAGGAAATGTCCGACATTCTCTATCACTGTCACTCTTTTGAATAGGGCAGACACTTTGGAGGTAAGAAGACAGCACCAAAGTTTCTTCAAGTCAATTTTTATTGGCCTACCTTATTCAAGGATGTTTTCGCTTATATTGTCGCATGTGATTCTTGTCAAAGAACTGAAAACATCTCTAGGAGGAATGAAATGCCACTGAATATAATGCTAAAGGTGGAGATTTTTGATGTATTGGGGATCGACCATATGGATCCTTTCCCTCATACAACAATTGGTTCACCTTGGTTGCGGTGGACTATGTTTCGAAGTGGTTTGAGACGACGGCAACGCCTACAAATGAAGCGAGGATGGTTACTAACTTCTTGAGGAACAATATTTTTACTCGTTTTGATGCACCAAGAGCTATTATCAGTGATGGTGACACTCATTTCTGTAATAAGCAATTCACAACCCTCGTAGCAAAATATGGAGTCAAGCATAAAGTTGCAACGCCTTACCATCCGCAAACCAGCGGGCATGTTGAGATATCATATCGAGAGCTCAAGCAGACTCTAGAGAAGAATGTGAATGTGTCTCGCAAGGATTGGTCGAGGAAACTCGATAATGCTTTATAGGCATATCGAATAACTTTCAAGACCCCTATCGGCATGTCCCCGTATCATTTAGTATTTGGGAAGACATATCATCTACCTGTTGTCTCGAGCATAGAGCTTATTAGGCGACGAAGTTCTTGAACTTTGATGTCAAAGTAGCGGGTGAGAAGATATTGTTAGAGTTAAGTGAATTAGATGAACTTTGTCAAGGCCCCTATGAGAATGCTCTTATTTATAAAGAGAGAACTACGGCATGGCACGACTAGCATATTTTAAGAAAGCAGTTCCATCCCGAGCAGAAAGTACTACTTTATAATTCTCGTCTTCGGTTATTTCCTGGGACGCTCAAATCTAGATGGTTAGGACAGTTTACAGTAGTTCATATATTTCCTTATGGAGCAGTCGAGTTACAATCTAAAGATGGGACATTTAAAGTGAATGGCCAAAGACTTAAAGAATATTATGAGGGCGGGGATTTGAAAAAATCGACCGGTGCCTTACAAGATCCTCATTGAATATTTCTGACATAGTCAGACTGACGACTACAAACCAAGCGTTTTTTTAAGAGGCAACCCAAGATTTTTTTTTCCTATGTCTTTTGATTTTTGTTTATTTATTTATTTATCCCTTTAGTTTAGTGGACTCTATCATAGACGAACTCTAATCGTTTATTGATGTTTTGATTGTAGGATGGAGGATTGATCGAGGCGGGACATATTTGGAACAAGTTGAAGCTACAAAAACTGAGCAATATTACTTGAACATAGGAGCTAAGGAAGCACAAGCTTGCAAGCAGGATATGACAATGTTTTAAGCATGAGAATTGCATTCTTATTGCTGTTTCATGCAGGTAGCATTGTCATGACATTTAAGTCTCACCAACACTAGTTATGCTGCATCGTGGACTCGGAAGAACTTAATCATGAAGATGCTAGTGGTCATCAAAGAACTTACCTCTTATTTGCTAAAATGGGCATGTTATGTCCTGCATTATTTCTGCAAGAAGAGGAAAAGCAGCGACATTACATGAATGACATGAGGTTTGCAGCAGCTGCTGTGAGATGCAATTGAACAATACTGGCTCGCTGAAAACAATCGCAGCAAGAACCTTAAATCCTATTTTCAAGCTTCTTGGAAGAGTTAATGTGGTGCTATTTGATGCTACTTACAGTGGTGATGACGACTCTTTCAAGACACAGGAACGATACGCTCAGACCCCTTGACAGTTGTGATTTCAAGCTTTGGCATGGTTCTCAGCTGTCATGACACTACCAGGTTGCAAGCATCAGTTTTGTTATTTCGTTGAGCGGAATGTGGCTGGTTAAGAGCAAGATGTACCTCTGGAAGCTGCAGCGACGACTTTCAGGTTGCAACACCAGTTTTGAGCTATTTCAAGGATGCTGTTAGCATCGCTTTTATGGAGCTGAAATTTGTTTATAGAGAGTTGATCAGAGCATTCTCAAAATACTGTAAACTGGAGCTGCTTGAGAACGACAGTGCAGGATCTGCTTGTGAGAATCATGTATTTGGCCAGTTCACATCGCAAGTCTTGCAGCAGCAGTTGTTTAACAGCTAACTCATCTCCGTAGTTCAGAAATTACAAAGAGAACAGAGCAGGTTTTGTATTCAAGCATCATGCTATTGAGAAGTTCATGGCACCAGCTTTACTGAAGCAACTTATTAGTCTTTAAAGCTCAGCAACCATGGCTCGAAAGCAATGCTCATGCTCAAGGGTTTCAATGCAGCCAATACAGCACATCGAGCTTAGAATTCCCATCAACCTCGCTATTATCTTACCAGGCTGTGCAGCTCACGAGCTGAATTCGACTCTGGCTGGTTGCTAGTTGAGTTCATTGTCCTAGTCATTATATCTTTGAGCCCAGTTCTGAGCGTCGTGAGGCACAAGAATCAGTAGCAGGAGTTGCAAATCATGGTAATTGGTGTTGTTCATGACTCTCGTCAGCAAGTTGTTTCAACCCTTTTCAGGTTCAATGGCACAAGGAAATAGTACAGGCATTTGATCGAACAGTTGATGGGCCTCTCCAGGAACGACAAATTGTGATCAGAAGCGGTTCCTCCTATCAGTTTCCAAGCTGGCAATAAGCTGCTCATTACTGTTGTTTCAACCTGTCAGATTGATCTAAAGTAACCGCAGCCTGATGTTTAAGCTAGCTTCGAATCCAGTAAGCCCAGAAGAAGGCAAGTCAAGCACAGTTCGTGATGACTTCAGTTTCCACAATAGAAGTAGTATACTATGCGCATCGTCATCGTGATCCCAGCTTTTAAGCACGATTCAAGCTTTAATTTGCAGAAGAAGTAACAGGCAGGCCATTACAACCATGCTAACCGTCACCTGATGCTTCTTTGATTTGAAACTAGTATGTCACCCCCGTGTGATGCGGTTACTTAATTGATTATTTATAAATTGGTTATTGATTATTTATTAGAACTATTTATTTTGATGTAGTGAACATTTTATTGACTATATATATACACGTTGTCATGTTTTCAAAATTATTTCGATTTTATCAAAAATATTTAATGATTCTCGAAATATGTACAATCAATGATACGTTAACGTTTAATCTTATTGTAAAAAATTTTCTCATAAAATCAAAATAGAAATAGCTTTTATCGCATAAAGAATAATCATATATAATGAATAATCATATTTTAACTGATCAATGGTCAAATTTATAAACTAACTTGATTAACGAAATGAATAGACGAAAAATATCGATAAATTAAATGATTTTTTTTCCTTTTGGGTGAAATTTCAAATATTGCAATGTGAAAAGTTAGGCCAATCATTCGCATGAGACAACATCACTGTAAAAACTATAGATGCAACACTTTGACTTCCATTCCTTCCATTTCAATATAGATGTAACACTTTGACTGTGTGATAATCTCAAATAACATCCCATGAGATTCTTTATTTATTTATTTTTATTTTATTTTTATGCTTGGTTTTACTCCGTTTTTTCTTATTTACAAAAATTGTGGTATTTACCAAATTATTCGAATCTCTATTAATCAGATTAAATTCTTATAACGAGTGATATAAAAACTTTTATCTTTTTTTTTTACCTTTTTGGCAAAAATTCATGGTTTTTGTAGTAAAATATTTTCAATCGTTATCAATTTCTGGCCGTAATTAACAGTAACTACAAAAATATTTATACCCATATTTTTTGATCATGACATATATAAAAGGTTTAATAATATTTATGAACTTTAAAAAAGATAATATGAAAAATTGTTGTTCTCTTTTTTCTTAACTATTATTGATTATTAAATATATTAAGATCAAATAACTATCCAATCCATTAGTAAAATATTATATGATATATCATACCATGATATACCGTGAAATTGAGAATTTATAATATATATAGATTTTCGATGGCTTTACAGAAGATATAACGGCTCATCTGAGCAGACCTTGCCGGTCGTGATCTTCCCTCATTCAAAATTGCAAAAAAGCACGTTTCTTCCGGAAGAAGGAACGGGCAGCTTGATTCAAACATAACGACCTTGAATTTGTACTTCTCGCTTTGCTCAAATTTTCAAAAAAAAAAAATCAGTTTATTCAAATCTTCAAATAATTTTGTTTTTCAAAAAAAAATCTTCTTGATAGGACACCCAAGGATCAAGAAAAGCCTTATCCAAAAACTGATAAAAAAAATACTTCTTCTCCAACTGATACACCATCCTATAATGCTTATACTTCTCCCATGGATACGCAAACGTATCATAAAAATACAACACCTCCTCCCTCTTATGCAACGTCCTGCACTCAAACTCTACCACCTCATCCTTCTCATACGCCTTCCTCCTTTTAGCATCGGAATCCGACCCACCGGACATCCTCCTCCTTCTCTTACTATAATACTTCCTCCTTCCCCTTATCCCGTGGTCTCGGATAACCTGTGGTCGATCCAGTCTTCAAAACTAATCTCACTTGAAGGCTCAGGAACTGATTCGATGGGTCGACGGAGGAATCTGCGGCGGCCACAGGTGGGTGGAGCGGTTCGGGAAGGGTGAGAGATGATCATGTCGTATTGGAGAGGGTATGGTGTGGATGTGGTGGAGAAAGGAGAACATTTGATTCGGTTCCGGGAGAAGAAGAGGGAGATGAACAAGGGTGGTGGTGGGAATGGGATGGTTCTGCAGAGGAGGAAGAGGTTGTGGGAGACTGAGCAGACTTTCGACGCCATTGCTTGGTTTCAAGCCTTTTGAGCACAAACACCTAAACAAACATAAAACACCAATACAAACACAGAACACTCACCAATGGTCAGTCCTATCATTATTGCATACAACACAATTAGACCATATCACAAAGATGAAAAACCAATTCAGACAAACATAAATTACCAATCCGCACGAAATTAAAAAAAAAAAAAAAAAGTCCACATAAACATCGATTTAAAATCGAGAACGAACGTCACAGCCACAAAAACCTGCAACAAATCCATGCTCAAAACACACCCCAACTGAACACTCAACCACCCTCGATCGACCGTAAGCGACCACAACAATGTTCCACAAAACCCTAAGCCCTCAATTTCATCCACAAAACTGACATTACCACAACCAATGCAGAGAAGAATAGCAAAGATACCTGCGTAATCAGAGCATCGGGGCTGTGAGGGCGTACGCAGATGACGAGTTGGGTGGATTGGTTTGGGGCTGGCGCAGGCAAAGCAGATGGCTTAACGACAGCCCTGCTGGTGCAGAGAGCTGAAATACGCCCCCAGGCATTCAATTATCCCATTTATTTAATAATTTCTACACATATTCCAACACACTTTTTTTAATATCAAATTATTACTTTTTTTCAATTACATAATCTGTTTTTTCATTCATATCTATTTCCTATTATATCGTATCTACTGTGAGTCTCTAAATCTTCAATTTGATTCTTGGGAATAAAAATATCATTAACAGTCAGACCCATCGGCTCTACCAGCCCGACCCTTTTGAGGTCCTCGACCTGGTCCAACCTTGTTGACTTTGATTGAATTAGGGTCGACCTGGCCCTTGGACTTCGGCGGGGGACGGGCCTTGATCGTAGAAGAAGTGTTCGGTGCTATCGTAGACACAACAAATTGAAATAAATCGCACTACTTTACTTAATTGTCATAAAAATTTAACAATGATGAGTATGGGTCGATCTCAAAATAAACGATTTTTTTAGATTTTATGAATTAAATTGGTGTGTAGTTTTATAAATAAATAAAAATTGAGGGTTGTTTGTAAGAACATAAAATAAAGCTAAGCAATATATTATACTCATATGAACTAGTTTTAATTTTTTTTCTTGGGTTTCTAAATCAAATTTAACAAAACGTAGGGCTTATGTGATTTTCACTTGTCATCAATTTTAATAATGGATTCACATTTTTTATTTCATGTTCTCCTATAATAGGTGTTGTAACTTATTAACAGGAATAAGTATAAGTTATTTGATTGTGATTACTATTAAGCATGACATAATCACCTAACATGATAAACTATGTCAAAACAAGAATGTAACATAAATTGCCATATCACATTATCACACATAACTCAACATCATATAATAATAACCTAATAAAGGTTAGCTTATGTAATACTTATATTCATGTGTAATTTAGGTAATCAAACAAGAATATATTATCCTATGTTTTGCTACTAATATTGATCAAATAAATATTGATCAAATAAGAGTGACCAATTGCGAAATTGATGTGGTTGGGTGCATAGGTTTGTGTGTTTTGTGATGGAGAAGTGAAGAGGAGAAGAGGAAATTATGGGTTTGAATCCAAGAAAATCATAGCACATGGCTTCGGAGGCCCGTGCTCATTGAACACCAAGTTGCCAAGAGGCACCACCGTGCCTAAACCGTACGGTCGATGTGTGACCTTTTTGCAATACATGATAGTGTTACACGAAAATGTTAAATTTTGTCGTGCCAATTATTGTTTTATAATTCTTGACATCTTTAAATTTGTTCGTTCATCATATTCGACCATTTCAAACGCAAGCGTCTAAGGTTCAATCTCTTAATAGTAGACTCTAATTTTAAAATGGTAAACTACCTAAGTGAAATGAAGTGTTTTGTCTCCCACAAAAGGTTGTCTCCCACGAAACGCTTTGTTTTATGTCGTTACCTCGACGTAATCAAGTTGATTTATCAAGGGAATTCCAAGTCAATGGCATCCATCCATTTTGGGTTTTCGTCCTGTTAACTTTGAAAATTTTGCCGGTTTCAACACTCATTATTTCTATCGCACCGTGGTCGTATGATTTAACCACTTCAAATCAACGGCCCCATCTTGAACAACGTTTTTCAGGGAATAACTTAATTCGAAATTGATCCACAAAGCTTTATCACCCCGACTAAATGATTTTCTACCAAGTATTTTGTTGTGATATAGTTTCATTTTCTCTTTGTAAATTCTTGAATTTTCATATGCATCATTCCTTAATTCTTTCAGTTCTTATAGTTATAACTTTCTATGCTTTGTACTTTGTTTATAGTCCCTGTTGTAACTTTTAATAGCCCAAAAGGCTTTATTTTCAAGCTCGACCGGAAAATCGCATGGTTTACCATAAAGCATGCGATACGAGGATATTCCAATAGGAATTTTATCAGTAGTACGATACACCCATAATGAATATCCGAGTCGTGAACTTCAATCCTTTCGGTTTGGTTTGACATCCATTTCGAGGATGGATTTGATTTCATGGTTAGAAATTTCGGCTTGACCACTTGTTTGGAACAAATGCACGCTCAAGGTGTATCTCCTCTAAACCTGGTGTTTTGACCCCCTTCCTCTTTCGGATTGGTACAAACCAGATAAGATCCACCCTCTGTTGGGTTCCCTCAAGGCCTGCTCCACAGTGGCACATCCAAATGACACCCCATACTGCAGTCAGAAGTCTGAAGTAAGCCCTTGAAGACGCCAAATTGACATCAATCCCCGAAAGGCCATCCTCTACTACACGAACAATGGCCAAAATTGAAATCCCTGTATATCATCAGTCATCTCCACCAGAAACCACGGTGGAGTACACATTGAGGCAACTAAATCAGGAGGTTTACAACATGCATCAGTGGACAAAAGATGCACTCAAAGATCTTCTTGACAAATTTGAACCAATTGGAGACGAGCTGGAGTCTTAGAAGATTATCAGAAACAAATGCTTTGTAGACTTCCATGATACTCTCATTGAAATGGCTCAAGGGCTTCTCCACCAAATTCAGAGGGCCAATGCCTTCAATCTTCAACAGTACAAGCTCAGCTCTTCCAACCTGAACAAGCTAAGGGGCCAACACTCAACTGACTTTCGCAGACTGCAGACTTCTTTGAAGACCACTCAACGACAGCTCAAAGAACACATTCTCAACAATGACAGAAGGCTCAGCTTGGTAGAAAACAAACTTTAGCTTGAAACTGCCAATGCCACACCTGCTCAGCAGATAACCACTTCTGAACTAAAAGCCCTTCGAGCTGCAATCAAAGTCCTTATAGCAGCACTCAATGCTAACAAAAATGGGGAGAAGACAGCAAAAAAAAGGGAAAGAAGCAGCAAGACCGTCTGCAGATGAGCGCAAAAGAAAATCAACAGTAGCAGTAGAAGGAGAAAAGGCTACAAAACTGCAAAGGCCTCAAAGGGAGAGGTCATCAGGGCAAACATCTCATGGGGAGCAAACCATATAAAAGAGGCCATCAGGGCAAACATCTCAAGGGGAGCAGCTCCATGGGGAGAAAAGAAGGCAGTAGAGAACATCATAGGATCAGCTTCAAAAGCGCACCAGAGGCAGTGAGCATCACAGGTAGGAAGGATACATCCTTTGCTGCACTTTAATCCTAGAAATATGATTAAGTTTTTATCAAACAGTGTAATTAGTTAGTAACCTTGTTGTTTTACTTAGAAGTTTTATTAACATCAATTTAGTGAAAGAGTCCAATGTGATAATCTGTCAACATCAGATCTGGTACAGTCAGTCTATAAAAGAGGATCAAAGAGCTCAAAAAATAGTGCTGTTGGATGAGGAATTGAACGTACAGAGTGTGCAAAATCAATCTGAATTTAAACTATTCATAGTGAGCTGAATTGAAGAAAAACAGGAAGAAGAGGGTTCACTGGTCTACATTAAAGAACAGAAGCTGCAGCAGAGTTTAGGAAAGGATATGTGCAAAGGGTTTAGGTTCTTCACCTTTGGCATGTTGACAAACTTGTAAAGGGGTTATCTTGTAAGGCAAAAACAAGAAGATAGTGAACTCACCTCTTGGATTGACTACACTAATCACTAAGGGAAGACTGGACTAAGCTCTCGTTTATCAGTTGATAACGAGTGTCTGAACCAATATAAATCCTGTGTTCTTTACTTGCTTTTCATTACTTTGCATTCTTAGAACTGTTTGAAATCAATTAAAACAGCTAACAGAGACAAATTCTCATTGTACAAGTCTCTGCTGTAGACACCCTTGGTAGTCTACAAAGATCATCGGTGTATTCAAATCAAATATTCCGCTGTATAACATTGAAAAGTTTTAAACAACCTATTCACCCCCCTCTAGATTGTACCTGTGGATCTTACAGGCCTAATTGATGAATATTTATAGTCGTAGCGATTATTAAGTCTTCTCATCATAGGGTCAATAAACATCTACTCAACCCACACTAACTTGCCCCATATTAGACTAAATAAGAGCCCATTATCTTATTTTATTAGACCAACTAATTTGTCCAGTTTAATTTCATAATCATTAATATAACCAATATATGAAGATTTATTAGTATAAATCTAACATTCTTCCACTTCGGTTTATTAATTATAAAAACCAAGAACAAAACCAAAATTTTGGAAAACAATTTTGATTTTCAGACGAGAATAAAAGACGGGTTAATTAACAATTTTTGAAGTGTGAACGTAATTAGTAAAACCATTGGTGTAGAGACGTTCTTAGAAGTCTATTCGGTCCCTAGAGCCTCAAGTTTAGGATCATGACGAAAACCGCATCTTTCTTATTGCGACATATAGCCTTCCATAGTAAAAAAAACTTTAAACTCTACTCACATAATTTTTAATATGGTAGTGTGACAAATAGATAATACCCAAATAAAAACTTCATGTATTATCCTGTTGTCGGTAACACGATTTTCTCCCTTATATGTCAACGTACGATTGAGAAAATCACGTTTCCAACAAACCCATATGTCTTGATTTATCATCACGTGATGAGCAATATGTGTCCGAAGACATACCTTAAGGCTCAATTTATTACCCCAAGCCATTTCTCAAGATTAACACAACCTATGAGATTTTGAAATTATATGAAGTCCTAAATAAAACACCGACATGTTCCTGTAACGATAAACTACGTCCAATTTACTTGACTTCATCGGAACAAATATAAAAGATTAGAATACAACAAAATATCAAATGCTCCCACTGAACAAATGAATAAGTATCTAATATCCATGAAAAAAGGTATTTGAATAATGATGAGACTACCTTATCATTTATTCCGCATGCTCTATTATAACATGGACTCTTATAATACTATATTATTTATAAACAATATTGAAGGGAATATCACAATACATAACCATGAGCCTAGAAAATCAACAGCCATAATACGAATCAAGTCCGCTAGAAGATGGATATAATATGAAATAACATGCTACATCCACAATAACATAGTCAAGGAAATAATTGTATCTATTTTTCAAATAAGATATTGTCCTGTCTTTTAAAAGGACATCCTTATTTTTCAAATTCCAAGAGAGTCCGAACTTATATTATTCACCAACTACAAGTCCTTAAAATTGATGAATTCGTCTAGTAAAAACATAGCATTGCAATATGCAACTTATATAAAAAACGAGGAGAATAAATTGCTCCCACTAATCAAACGGAACATTGCTCCCACTGAGATCATGAAAAGTAGAGATGAACACAGGCACCTTAGGATGATTCAAGGCCATTCTCCTCATAGGAATTAAATAGAATTTCATTCTCCTTATAGACAATAAATAGAATTTTCCTTCGTCTGTATAGTAAGAATTGATTTCACACATTTGCACTATTTTTAGTGGAAAATGGGTAATACCAATATAATCAAACAAACTCTTATGGATAGTATGGTTGACACGCAAGGTACAACTCTTAATTAATAGTGCTTAATATAACCCGTGATGATGTATATTTTTAAAATCAGTATAAATAGAAATATAGAAAATCCTAAAACATCATCACTTAAGCACCTTTGGATAGAGTGAGTGAAGCGAACTGAAATTTCTCCACAATTAAACACTTCCACTATTATCATGCACAAAAAAGATATAAAAGTTATATTTCTCATAACCAAACTACCAAAGATATCAAGAAACCCAAGATGCTAAACTCCATAAGAAATAAAACTGTCACTCCACAAACAACAATGCCAACTTCATCTTATCTGAAGCCTTTATCTAATTGATAAATAAAAGAGTGCCATACCTGTCCTTATTGTTCCCAAGTGCTTATTAGCAATGTTTTTGGACCAGACTTTTATCGAATCGAAAAGTGGATGGATTATTGGTGCAATCGCGATCAAATTATTATCGAATCATGATATAATAATTACGTTATGATATATTTTGTTTGTACAAAAAAAAATTAATACATGATATTTTTATAATAAATTAATACTATAAGGTTTAAGTGTAACATAATGATAAAGGTAAAAAAAAATTGAACTAATATCATTTTTTTAGGATATATTTTTCCTCTACCCAAAATGGACCCAATATTCCCATTACCGGCCCATTGTATGGCCCAAAATTGAGCACCTTCCCCATTAGATAACCCTAGAATTTATCTCTTTGTCCCAAACCATTCTGCCGCCATGAAAAGAAGATGAAGACTCCATTGCCACACACGACCATGATTCATACAAGCTGCAATCTCAGCCCTAAACATAGATCATCTCAAACAAGCTGCCTAACCTCGATTCATACAAAAAGGGTGGAAAATCAGAAGGGAACACGTGCAGTTTTTTGAGTTCAACTAAATCGGTCAAACCCGAGGAAATCGTTCCGGGTCGCTGGTCAGAACGGTTCGACCGTCTTCTGGCCGGTTGTGGACGGTTTTTCGAGGGGAACGGTTTGCAAGTCACCGTGATGATGACCGGGTGGCGTGTTTTTCCGTCAAACTGGTCGGTCTCCGGTCTGATAACATTGCTTATTATTTTTTCTGTCTCAAAATAAATATAACGATTTGATTTGGGATTTATCGTGAAATATTATTTTTTATAAAATTATCGTGAAAATAATTTAAGTTATGTACTTTAACATTGAGAAAACGACGTAATACATTGGATTAAAAAAAATAAAGATTGTATAAAAATAAAAATAGTAATGTGGTGGAGTAAAACACAATAAAAAGTTATTGATAGATATGTATTGAAATGTGTACCAACTATAAAAAAAATTATAACGTTAGTTAGAATTATCCTCAATTTTAATAATCATAATTATATAGGTCAATTATCGTAGCATGATATAATTATATAGATCAATTATTATAATATTATATATAACGATAAAAAAGGGACTAAATACTCTCAAGCTAATTGAAATCAATCTTATTCATTGATTTTCTTAACTTCTTATTTTGTCTTTTAGCTAGTAAACAATTTAGGAAGAATTCTTCATAGATATCCATCAATATATATTCTAATAATATTCATCTTAAAATATTTATACACCATATTACTTTCTTAACAAAACTATCATTCATTACACAAAATATTTGTTTTCCTAAAAACAATTAATATCAAATCCAAATCTACGCCCTATTCGAAAACCATCATCTACTTCGGTCACGTATTGGAATCACGTACTGCAATCATGCAACCACGTAGTGCATGTCAGTACTTTATCATTGTCGTCAACCTTACCCGGCAATCGTCGTCAGTACGTCGTAAATCTTAACCTCACATTGGATTCGTCGTCCTTGAATCGACCAAGAACCGAATTCGTCATCTTCAACCTGACAAAAACGTCATTCAAATACGTACTGTGATCAAAACGAAAAAATTGAAATGAATGAAGAAACAATAATATGAATAAAGAAGACGCACTGTAATAAAGTCAGACGTATTGTGATTTTCTGTGCATTCTGATTGTGCCATTGACCGTAGTAATTGAGAGAGTGTAATGCATATAAGGATGACGATGGACAAAATCCAGCTCTCCAGGTGGTTATTAGAATGCACTTCTCAATTGTCGTCATGCTTGATTGTCGTTGTTGGTTGGTCTCAATCTTTATCCGTTTTGTCCTCTCCTCTCCCACCTCATCCAAATCCCTCTTAAAATCTATAGATAGGGACTCGTCATCAGCAAAGAATTCAGAGGGACGGTTCGGTGTGCAACGTCAATCAATGAACAGGCTACTGTTTTTTTAATTCCTCTCACTGCCCTCCTCACCTCCTTCTAAGTGACTATAATAAACCTAGGAATAATGAATGAACATTTGATAGAGAATGAGAGAAAGAAGAGAATGTTCGAACAAAAAAAAAGGAAATAGTCGATAAGATTTTGCTAATAAACTTCCCAAAGTTTGAGATTGGAATTTAAAACAAAAAGAAATAAAATCAAATCAAATCTTTAAAAATCACACGAAATGATGCGTTATAAAAAAAAAAATTTGAAAAAAATGATAAGAGGTATTTTAGGGGAAAAAAGAGGAAGGACGATACTTCATGATAATTAATTTGATTATGTAATATCTCCGGGTAATTTTTTTGAAAAATTTAATGATGATGATTTATGTTAGTTTTTGAATCAATAAGCAAGATTGATTGTTTTAGCCAGTTACCTAAAGGATCTTTAATCTCTTCAAATCCTATGTATAATGTATGTAAAACATAATTTAAAATAGAGATTTTGAGGTATAAATTCTGATGGAAATGCTCTAATTTCTACTTTGTGAACTTTTTTGTTTGAAAGGTTTACTCATCCCACATCCGGTCTTTTTCCATTGTCTTTATTTGTAAGTGAGCAGTGGAAGTTGGTTTGGAGTGTACAGCATAAACATGAAACACGAGTATATTTGAGAGGGGAAAAAGAAAAGAAGGGAACGTTCGACTACTCGAGTATTTTGCTCCTTGAAGGCATTATATGTGTCTATCCTACATACCGCCATAGACAACTACAGATATCAAATCAAAATGTGGAACTGCTCTTCAAAGTTTGTATGGTACAGTTCAACCGGAAGCCCAAGCGTGCAAACAAGCATATTCTCTGTAATCACGAACTTGTCCATCCAGCAGCTAGGTTAATGACATGGTCTGTACACCGAGAGCAAAACATACACATACAACGAGTTTCTCTAACAAGAGGAGATGAGAACCTTTGGTTCCCTCTCGAGTGTTTTTTATTGCGCATCTGCTTTTGCATGCCACCCAGACGAACTCGATGATATTAAGCTATTTAGCAACTATCATCAGCTGGTCAACATCCCTCTCGGCTTAAGGAGAATATAGCACGAGTCAATGATCCAATATGTGTATCAAATGGAGTCAGGATCAATCATGCCTCTAGTGTCAGGTCTACGTACTTTCCAAAGCCCAAGTTCAACAACAATGCCTGACAAGAGGAAAGAACAAGAAATGAGAGCTCGGCAGGATTGAAGAAAAAATTCTAGATCATCACACAACCTAAATTCAGTTCAAAGCTGAAGCTGAATGCCAGGATGATTTCAAAAAGGAAAAAAGGAAAAAAAAAGACTGACTTAATCGAGAGAACCAATCAAAGAAATACAACTCAACTTGAAATAAAAATTTCAGTGAGGGCTATAATGGGCTTTTCTCTCTTGAGAACAAATCTCTGATAAATTTGTTAACTATTGACTTGACAGTGAATTCATGAGCAATTCGAATTCTGAAAGTTTTAGGGAAACATGTTTGGAACTGCAAATGACCTCCAGTTTGGCCAAGTTGCCTGGGCGCAAATGAACCTCTAGTTTCTTTCCTATATGTTCAATGCTACACCTCCCAAAAAACATATCATCAGTCTGCTATGGATTTCATCAATGGGGAAGAAGAGTGAAATGGGACGGACCTAGACTGGTTTGGTTTGATAACAATAGATTCCTAACTTGAAATCAAAGAACATACTTCATGGTATCAAGGATGAGCAACCTATAAAAGGAACACACTTTATGGGGAGACTAAATACTATTTACAACCCTGAATGCAGGAAAGAACCAAGTAAATTATACATTCAGCTGACCCAAATACCAAACTTTACAACACCACAAACCATAAACAAAACAGAACAATGGGAAAAACAATCGAATACCAAAAACCAAATTAATCAAACCGAATTCAAATTTTTGGTTCAGTTCGGATTGGCAAATCGGTTTTCGGGTATTTTTCCTCACCCCTGGCATTGATGTTCAAGAGTTGTCACCCATTCATCATAAAATGGTCAGGTGCAACAATGGGGGTCCCATCAAGAAGCAAGTCACAAACAACAGCTCAAATATTGAACAAGATATTCAGCATGTAATATGTTATGAGCAACAAAAGACCAAACCTATTTGCGTTACGAAGATAGCTGAAAATTGGTTCTCCACAGCTTCTTTCTGGCAATCAAAAGTCTTTCCTCACTTGCGGACAGAGCATCAATCCTTGGATCAACTACTGTAGACCAACCATCCCAGCGCAACGCATTGAGGGACTCCTGTAGATAGTTGATGATCGGTGGCTTATCCCTTATGATGACAAATCCTTCTGGCCTTAATATTCTGTCAATTTCAATTAAAAGGTCCCCAGCACTACAGCCACGTTCTAAAATCTCTGAGAACACCATCCAAGCATGAAGTAGGTCAAAGGTCCGTGGGTATGTTGAAAACGATTCACACCTGCGATCAACAACATGAAAGGGGAGAGGGTATATATAAAGTCCAGAAATAACATGTGATATCCCATCTAAATACAAGCAGATATTCATGGGAGCTTATAGAAATAGACACGGAGTAATAAATCGACTATCTACTCGTCCTATTTGAAATGTATATACATGCAACTTTTTCAAAGACAATCCATCAGGTATCCTTTAACAAAGTGAAACACAAGTATGATTGCAAATTAAGTAATACTCAAACATAGTGGAAAAGATCACCCGGCCAAGGAGAGGGAGGAGGGAGAGAGGGCAATATATCTGGTGAGGTTAGAGGGAGGGAGCGAGGGAGGGCAATATACCTGGAGGGAGAGAGAGAGAGAGAAGATTGGATTACATATTGCTTCATTAAGGACCTGTCCCACGTGAAATTCTTCTCAAGCACTCTGGTTCACAAATCAACCATGAAGTAGCTGTAAAATGATTGGATTACTGGATGACACAACTATCAAGAATTAGCAGACGATTCATCATATGTCGTGGCACAACTATTGGCAGAAGCCGTACCTGGACAACTATTGGCAGAACAACCCCTACCCTCCTTTCCACAAATCGATGCCTTTGGGAGGGGCTTTGCTGCATACACATGCACTTACAAAGCACAGGTACAAGACAAAGACACTAAAATTGAGGGGTAGAGAGAAGTAGGTCTGACATAAATAGGGCAGCATATAGGAAAGAGACAATTGAAGTTTAGGCTAGGAATCTGTAGAATGTCAACATGGTGAACTTGATAGAAGGACCAGCAAGAATAGAGTAGGCAAATTATTCAGGCACAATTGCAGAGTACGAGCCCTCTTGAAGAATTCAGTCATTCCTAATTTTCCGACAGAATGCCTTCCTTTGATGAAATCAATCTAAGTACTTACATATACGATTAAACAATAAAATAGAAGAGATACCAATTTAAGTGGAAAAACCCTCAATGGAAAGAAAAACCCACGGCCATCGACTAAATCAACTATATGAGAAAATATTACAGAGATTGTTGATTATAATGACTATTTATAAACCCACGAAATAACCCTAATTCCGTTAATCATGATTCGCCCAACCAAAAAGGAGAATAGAATAAAAACTCAGAGAAACCGCCGCGGAAGGCCGCACGGCCTCCAGCTAGCCCGTGCACAGGAACAACAAGTCTTCATCTCGCACGGCGATGCTTCGCCACACACGGCCCGTGCACATCTCCCTCGTACTATCCTTTTTCACACAGAATCAGTACCATCATCACTCCAACAAATCTTCCACTTAAGATTGATCCTAAACCATCATGTTGAACCACATACGTTTTGATGATAACAAACAGGTGTGTACTAACAATGTTTTGACTTTATATGTGTTAGGTGCACATTTAAGATTAAGGGCTTGAGGTTTTTATCATGGATGCGTCTGAAGATTTTTGGACTGTAAAGTAACCTGAAGATCAAAGATTGAAACGCCGAGTTCAAGTGAAAGACCTCACGAATCAAGAAATAACAACTCATGAAGAGCACTAGATCTAATTGATGCAAATTGAAGATCTACAGATTAGATAGCGAGATACGACATCTTATCCTACAGTTGAATTATTGAGCACTTAGAGTCAAATGAAAAACCTGATTTTTGAAGAGCCATCTCTTGTCTCTTGAAAGAGCCATCTCTTGGGTCTGTGACCGTTTCTGTTTTGAAACCTTGATTTTCAGGATCTATAATCTCTGAAAGATATTTTCTGTTTTGATCCGCATGTTTTTAGTGAAGAAAAATATCTTTCTTAGAATGATGAGTAGTGGATCGTTTTAGGAAAATCTGTTTTGACAAAATAATTGAAAATACTCCTAAAACTAAGGAGAAATAAAAAATCTGTTTTGACTAATTTTTCCTCCTGTTTTCCACGATGTTCACGATCATCCATGTTCCTAGTTTGTAGCTTCAGGAAAATTTTTTAACGTACGTTGCGAATGTTTTTGAAACTCACCAAATCACATAGAGCTTGAGTAGAGTAAAAGTTGATTGTTTTCGAACACGTGTTTTCAACTTTAATCTTGGTGATTTAAGGGAGGTTTGAATTCTGATTTTGCAATGGAAATCTCGAGGTGAATTCTAACCTTAAATGTGCTCAATGTTCTTTAATGTATGGTAATGGTGTCAAGCTTTTCATGTCCATAGGTTTATTGTGTTATATGATTGAGTTGTTTGTATTGATCTAACTTGTGGAGCTCTGATCGATTGTTGACCGAGACCGAGAGTTTGTAAGGGTGATGAGTCAAGCTAACAGGGGATAGTTTGCAAGTGGATTGTCTAGTCTTAGGGTAGACGTAGATAATCATGTGTAGTGTCCTAGGGTAGAGGAACTACTGAATAAGTCTCGTAGTTTGGTTAACTGTGAGCAAGAGAGCAAAGGGTGTACTTGTAAAGTGATTTACATAATACTATTGTTGTGCGTGAAGAGTGGATGCAAATCCCTAGCCAAGCTGGGGACAAACCACTATAAATTTGGTGTTGTTTATATTTTCTGCATTGCTTTGTTTTTCATTGATCACTTAGAAATTTGTAAGAAAATCGAAACTGAAACTGCAAGAACCGTCTCTTCATAAGAATCGACTCTAATCTAAGAACTGGTTCTAAATGAAACATTAGTTTGTGACTTTACAAAGTTTCGAAAAAGTTTAAATATTCAATTCTTAGGGTAGACGTAGATAATCGTGTGTAGTGTCATAGGGTAGAGGAACTACTGAATGAGTCTCATAGTTTGGTTAATTGTGAGCAAGAGAGCAAAGGATGTACTTGTAAAGTGGTTTACATAGTGCTATTGTTGTGCGTGAAGAGTGGATGTAAATCCCTAACCAAGTTGGGGACGAAAAACTATAAATTTGATGTTTATATTTTTTGCATTGTTTTGTTTTTCATTGATCACTTAGAAATTTATAAGAAAATCGAAACTGAAAGTACAAAAACTGTCTCTTCATAAGAACCGACTGTAATCTAAGAAATGGTTCTAAGTGAAACATTAGGTTGTCGTACATCATTTTATAAAGTTTCGAAAAAGTTTAAATACTCAATTCAACCCCCTCTCCCCCCTTTTGAGTATTTCTTGTGACTGGGACTTAACACATCAACTCAACACAAACACTTGTTGATGATCCCATGCTAACCTCACGTAACAACACAAGTGACAAAAGCTGATGAAGCTGACAACTCCTTCCACTTCCACTCAGAGTTCCTTGATCTCACAATCGTCAAACCTCCACCATGCGACTTTTCAGCAACACAAGTACAAGAGCTACTCCTTAATCGTGCCTCGGGTTCATGCATCGATGGTTTTTTGCTCTTGTACACACGTCGTTAAGAAAACTCTTCACGCTCAACAGTCTTCCTCATCAACGGGCTGTTACCTCTGCTAAGCAACTCTTTCGTCATAGTTGCCCTCACTTTCACAATCTCGCATCTATGATCACTCTTGATCTTGGGACCCTTCGTAGGCACTTTCACGAAACTCAAACGCTTCTTCTTCCCACCCTTACGAGAACTTAGCAGTTTCAAACTCCTACTCAACGGAGTAACTACTCCACTGAGTGAAACAATGTCAACAACCAACGTATGAAACAGAGTCCTATCTGAAGTAGCATGACACACAACTCAAAATCCAAAATCCAAGAGTCGCACTTGGATCCAAATGACAAAACCAATACTTTTTCATCACTAGAGGACCCAACTATGTCCTTATCTTCGTCATGTTTCTCTTCATTCTTTTTCAGTGCTAGATATATGCGTATCACATGGCCCTTCATACCGCGATTATAACACATTATCTTTCTCCCGTAGCCACTCTTCGATTGAACACGATCCCTACCTTGTCCATTACCTCTAATTGAAGATCTATCACGTTCTTCAACATTCAAGGCACCTTCGAAACCTTTAGAAAACGAAAAACTCTTCCTTCGTGTATCCTCATTCATAAGAATACCAACGACATCATCGAACTTGAGCTTATTCCCACCTGACGAACTACTGACAGCCATCACAAGGCTATCCCAACTATCTGGCAAACTCGCCAAAATTCCCAAGGCTAACAACTCGTCATCAAACGTGATTCCAACTAACTCCAATTCGACTCATCACCGTGTTGAAATCATTCACATGCACAGCCCCTGTTTTTCCTCCATCCATCTTCATATTGAACAAGCGTTTGATGAGAAATATCTTATTCGTTGCAGAAGGTTTCTCATACATCTTCGACAACGCATTTATCAAACCTTCGGTGGTCTTCTCTTTGGAGATGTTGAAGGCTACGGTTAGCGACAATGAGAGTTGAATCGCACCCAACGCTTTACAATCCAACAACTCCCACTTCTTTTGATCCATATCAGCAGGTTTGCCCTTCTCACCTTCCAACGGTTGATAAAGGTGGTCTTCCATCTACATCTTCCAAAATGCATAGTTCGTCCCATCAAACTTGTCGATCATGATCTTCCTATCATCCATCGTCGCTCCCACTTGATCAGAGAGCACCAAAAACTGGATCTTCAATCACTAAACTTTGAAAACGAAAATGATTCACGAAAATCTCCGATCTCGTCAATCCCAATTTGAATCGATTACCTCCTTTAACCGATTAGGGTTTTTAAATCACTCTTTCACTTTATGTGGTCAATCAACCTCACTTCTCTGATACCACTTGTTACTATTCAGGAGAGAGCCCAAGAGGGAAAACCACACCTAAACAGGACCTGAATAGAATACACATGTGTACTGGGCTCAACTATTAACCCAAAATCTTAAGCTGATAGGTTATTGATAGCTCACATCTATATTCTATTTATCTTTTTCTCCACGATCGATGTGGATAAACCTACTCACACATATTCTCAACAATCTCTCCCTATGTGTGAGCCCATCCACATCACCAACTCCCCCTTGAGTCTGAATCCATGGGTCTTTCTCCACCCATAACTTGGATTAGGCCACTTGCACACCTAATCAACCCACTTCGCGGAGAGGGCAACGCAACCAGCTGGGGATTCTTAACCTGCGCTTCACCTGGTCCACCTGTCCAGCCTAATGGACCATGGGCTCTAATACCACCTTTTAGCATCAATTCACACACGATTAAACAATAAAGAAGAAGAGACACCAATCTATGTGGGAAAACCATCAAAGGAAAAAAAAAACCCAAAACCGTCAACAAGATCCACTATTTGAGAAAAATTTACAGAGCTTGATGGTTACAAGGGCTATTTATAAACCCACGAAATAACCCTAATTCCCTTAATTATGATTAGCCCAACAAAAAAAAAAGAATAAAATAAAAACTCGGAGAAATAGCCACGAAAGGCCGCACAACCCGTGTCTATAGGGCAAGGCCTCCAGCCAGCCCGTGCACAGTAACAACAAGTCTTCATCTCGCACGGTCGTGCACATCTCCCTCGTGCTCTCCTTTTTTCACACAGAATCAGGACCATCATCACTCCAACAAATTCTTATGATCCCAAGAGGGAAAACCACACCCAAACTAGGCCTAACTATTAACCCAAAAGTTTAAGCTGATAGGTCATTGGTATCTCACACATGTATTCAGTTTTTCATTTTTCTCCATGGTCGATGTGGATAAACCTACTCACACATTTCCTAAACAATTGTAAAGTATGAGGCTTCTTGAAGAATTCAGCTATTCCTAATTTTTCGACAGAATGCCTTCCTCTGATGAAAACAATTTAAGTACTTAGGGCAAGGGAAAAGTTATAAGAAATGAATGAAAGTTCTAAGAATATATTATTTTTTTTAAAAAAAAAAAATCAAGGTTTCTGAGGTAGTACGCATTGACAGAAGTTCTCAACAGAAGCTAGAACATACAGAGACTGGACAAGGACCACAAGGACGAATAATTGTTCCAAAGTTTCAAAAGCAAACACACAGACAATAGCTTACTAGCCTCATCTCAAAAAAAGCAGCTGAAAGTTCGTGCAGTGTTCTTTCTTATTAAGATCAGGATTTGGACAGGTACACATGCCTTGCTTTACCCTCAGTTAAGGTAATTACTCATGCATGACTGCATGCTAATACATCCATCTAATGCTTCTTTTAGCATTAACTTAACAAAGTATCACAGAAGAGAGACAACAAGCCAAACACAGACAAATGATGATCGAAATTCTGAAATGTGAGGGGTATAATGGTCCCTTGATATCACAAGTGCAACAAAAGAAACGTTATCTAGAATGGAAAGAGAAAGCAATTTATCATTTGTAGCCAGATTAAACAAAAAAAAAAAAAAAAGTGTTCTTACCAGTCGTGGACAGTGCCAATCAGACCTCTATCATAAATTATCTTCAGCTTCGAAGATGAATTAACAGGAGCAACATTCATTACCCAGACATCCTTATCATTTAAAGCAGCAGCAAATCCACCGAGCTTGGAGTTCATGTCCATTATATTTCTGAAGGTGTTGTGTTGCACCATAGAGTCCATCAGGTTCCAATACTCATTCACTCGAAAATGCCAGATGCTCTGCGGTATACGACATTTTTCAGAAATGAATAGCATGCAAAAATGCATAGCCAGACATAAGCTATAGAGAAACAGTGACTGCAAATTTGAGAGTGAATGATCTCATCAACTTACAGTGTCCGCTTGAAATTCCTCAAAACTGATGCCTACTTCTTCCAAACGAGCAGGAGGTGCAGTCAGCCTCTGTGGCCAAGGAAGTAGACTACTTCCTTTAGCCTTGTGCATCTCTAATGTTGTGAAAAAAAGGTTAGAAAAAGATGAAATACCTTTTCCATAGTTATCTGCATTCTAAATGGCAGTGTAATGATTGACTAGACTTATGTTTTGAACAAATAACAACTATGAAATTGTTACAGATTCAAAGGTCATCCACAATATGCACAAGTTAACCGAAGTCCACAAATACACACTTTATGGCCCATGCATTAATTTTTAAACCAAAAATACACAATGGCACATGCAGCTAACGAAAAGATCACATAAGGGATAACATTCCTCACAACTAGGACTTATATACATATAGTCAGCATATCCATCATCACAGCAGGAATATGATGCACAATAAGTTTAGACCCTTGAGATCCATTATTTAATGTTTAAGCTAGAAACATCATGCCATATACAGAGTCTTAAATAGTCCCATGGTTGTGCACAACACTTAGGGTAACATACAATCTATAGAAATGTATCTAAGCTGTATTTGTCCCTTTCGCTATAGAACAAAACAAAATCCAGAAAATTTATGTTTTCTCAGGTTTTTTTTTTTGTTATTTTTTTTTTTTTTTTTTTTTTTTGGTGACAAAGCATTCCATCAAATACTACCAATTACTCAATCCCATCCCTTGTTAAACACCAACTCTAATGTCCTTCATTTAGCCATTTCGTTAACTATCAAATAAACTTTCATAAGGTATTTTTTGATATCTATTTCAAGAAATATCATACACCATAGCACAAGGTGAAGGAATTAAAAAAAAGTGTTTAGTTTCACCAAATTCTAATTTTTTTTTCTTGCAGTTTTCGGGACTCGGCCAATTCTAGAAAAATCCAAACTCAACCTAATGACGAACCATCATCCTTCTTCACACATGTCTATAGCCAAAAAAAGGTCCAAACGTGCCCAGATCCGGATTGACACTGTTGGGAATTTATATTATACACCCACATGTTATATTAATTGGAGTGGTTGACATATTATAGATATTTGAATTAATTCAAATAACATAATCCCGTATAATAACAGATAACCATTATCAGTTACGAGATTTGATTTAGAATTCAAATCTGATTATCAATATAAAGTCTGTTTTGTGACGAACATACTGTGTACGTGATGAAAAACATATCTCTCTGCTTTCTCTTCTTCAATCTATCTCTAGAGGAATCACCTATGCCCTCTGAGATTTGTGAACGTTGAGACACTTTGAGTAACTTTAGTAGCCAATCCGTCGATCTCATTGAGACGAGCATAGTTATTAAGGCGTCGAGTCGACAAGGCGAGTCAAAGGGCCCGCCTAGTCATCAATAAGGCCACAAGCCGATCATATATCTTATATATATTCTTGTACATGTGCACACATATATTAAATAACTTACATTTAATCACTCTATTTGAAAACATAATTTCAAATAACATCAACATGAATCCTACAAGACGGCAAGCTAGTTAACAAATAGCAACACATAAAATAGCAACAGTAAATGAGTTTTACATACTAACAACTCATTGTCAGGTTTTAAAGCAAAAACTAATATTTCTTATGATGTTTGTTTTTTAGGGCTCATCTTGTTTTATTATTCCTTCGTCCCAAATTAATCGCAACCTATTGACCATGCAAGCGGATTAATGCAAGAGTTGAATTTAGTAGAAAATGACCCCATACCCCTTGTGAATGAAAGGGACAGAAACGGATAGGAAAAGTGATAATAGAGTAGGATGATTTGATGTAAAGAAAAAAGATGGGTACGCAGGTAATTTTAATAAAAAAAATTCCTTTTATTGTAAGATTATAATTTTTGGGACGGACAAATATAGAAAATTATTGTAACTATTCTAGGATGGCGAGAGTATTTTTTTCAACGAAAAAACATTAATCCTCTATCAAATTAGTCAATTATAATCTTGTCCTTGATTTTCATAAAATTTCGACCCTGCCATAATTTTTAATTTTGACAGCCAAAAAGCCCGCCTTGCATATAAGTCGTCCAAATTCAATCAACTTGTCCTCAAGGCGACGACTTTCTACCCAAGACGACCGCCTTGATCCCTCAAAGTAAGGCGAAGATTCGCCTAACCCTTTATAGACCGCCTTGACACCTAAGCGTCACCTAAACGACGCCTAAGCGTCGCCTAGACGATGCCTTGATAACTATGGAGACGAAAGAACGCACGAGGAAGAGACGGTGTACCGCCGACAACAAATAGGAGTACGACTGTGTGATGAAATCAAAAAGGCTTGTAACTTCACGCAGATCTGTATTATTCTACTGCTTGATTCTTGACAACAGGTTAGTACGTCGAGTAGCTTCATATTATTTAACAAACAGATTTGTAGATTTAGACATGAAGTTGAAGATCTACGCGTGCTATGTTCACGCTTGTATTTTCTTAGTTTGTTTTTATCTCTTTGATTGCATTTCATTTTCTATAAATACCATGTTTTGGTATTGTATCAAACTAAACTCGAATGAATAAGCATTGAGTGTTGTATTGATTTCTCCCTCAAATTCTTCTCTTCTTCCTCTAGACTATTCTAAATCCTCCCTTTCTCTACCCTAAATCTATCCCAATTCATATTTTCTTCCCTCTTCTACGTCAATTGGTATCAGAGCCAAAATTTCCTTAAGCTTCAATCAGAAAAATCACTCAAGCATTTCATCAAACACCTTCAGTGCACAACCCAAATCAAACATAACCACAATCCGTCCTTTCCACCACAAGAACAGGAGAAAAAAAAAAAGGGGGGGAGAAAGAAAGAAAGAAAGAAAAAAGTCAGATCAAAGTGTAGAGATAGAAGAAGATCCGAACAAAAAAACAGAGTTGTTCTTTTGAGACCAAGAAAAAAGGCACATACTGCTTATGTGTATGTTGCTGCCAAAGATGATCCAACTTTTCCTTGAACATTGTTGCTGTTCGAGTACACCTGGGAGGTTCCTACTACCTCTCTGATGGACATCATCCATTTGAGAACAAGGACAGTTTTTTTCTTTCATGAAGCAAAGAGCCAGAGACGCAGCAAAGGACATATGAAGAGATATATAAGCATTTAAGTACATTAAAGGGGTGGTTAGCTGAAAGCCTGCCTCCACAATTGTTGCTGAAGAGTTGACCAGATCAAATCAATTCTCGGTGTGAAGATTAATTTGAAGATTGCATCATGGGTGAGTTACGTATGAAGCTGAATTGTGAGGTACATCATCGATCATTACTTATCAAGATTCAGAATGAGGCATATTTTATAACTACTAAAGTAATTTATCATGTCTTTTCCTCTTATGGAAAAATAGAGGCAATTACACGGTTACAAAATCGGGACGATTTGGACTTCCGAATCCAATTCTACTCCTCACAAGATACGATTTTTGCAAAGCAACAACTACATAGAAGGTATATTTATGAAAATTGTTGTCAAATGGAAATTTTTGCTACTAAAATATCATGTAGGTGTCAATTAATCATATTTCAGTGACGGGAGATTCTGTTGTTTAACATGATAACAATGGAGCATATGAACAATTGTTTGAGGCTTTTGAAAAGGAGAGCAACATCAAAATTGAAGAAACAAAGGTTGATTTAGTCTCAACAAAAAATGGTAATCTAGACCATCAACTACAAACATTTCTCAACGCATATCATGAGATAGAAGATGATCAATCTTTGGAGGAAATAAAAAATCAATCTTTGAAAGAATGTTATGATGATCAATCTTTGGAGGAAATAAAACAATCAATCTTTGAAAGAATGTTATGATGTGCGACATGTTGAGTATATAATAGCAGATGAGTTCTTTGAAGGGAAAGTTCATCATGGGCTTTTTAAGTTGTTACGAGCCGAAAATTGTTTGAGGAACTTCTTTGTAAAGAATTGCAGGGATTCCATGATGTTTTTTGTCCGTGTAGAGACCCTAATCCTTCTCTTTTTAAAATTTGAGGGCAAATTCTTTCCAACAAGGGAGAATAATGACGAACCATCATCCTTCTTCACGCGTGTCTATAGCCAAAGAAAGTCCAAGCACACCTAGATTCGAATTTGACACATTTGAAGATTTAGGCGTGAAGTTGAAGATCAACGCGTGCTATGTTTACGCTTGTATTTTTCTTAGTTTGTTTTCATCTCTTTGGTTGTATTTCATTCCCTATAAATACTATACTTTGGTATAGTATCAAATTAAGCTTGAATGAGTAAGAATTGAGTGTTGTATTGATTTCTTCCCTAAATTCTTCTCTTCTTCCTCTAATTTATTCTAAATCCTCCCTTTCTTTTTCCTAAATCTATCCCAATTCCTCTTTTCTTCCCTCGTTCTATGTCACAACCTGATCAAAATACTAGTCAAAGAAACAAACTAAACTAAACGATTCTCAAAAGATATAATGTACAGCAATGCCACTTACGTGATGAATACGGCAAGATGCATGCTCTCATGGAAACATTCCAAGTCTCATCTGGGTTATCACCAGAACTGCATAACTTGGGCTGAGTTTCAGGTGCTCTCTTAAAGAAACAGCTGTTGCTAAGTGACTTAGCCCATATAACGGTTTGATCTCTCTTTGAGATAACTCTCCAGCACATTCTCTTTAGAAGGTCGTGCATCGAATGCCACACCTTCAGATTCTCAGGATCATGTGCGTATGCTTCAGGAGAGGAGTAAGCAAAGTATCCACCAGGTCTAAGCAATCTATCAAGCTCCAACAGAAGAATGCCATCCCTTTGGAGCCAATCAATCCGACACCTCGAACAATGTGCAAGCTCAAACGATCTGCTGGGGTACGGAAGTCTTTTGGTCCCCAGAACACCAAGAGTTGATGGGATTCCCCTTTCTAGTGCGAATTGAATTTGATTCTCGTGAACATCATTAGGTGCAAGCGACATAGCAATAATATCATGCTGGAGAAGATAAGCCCCGAAACTGGCCACTCCACACCCAACATCAAGAACCGTGCGAATGTGACCTCCATTGTTCAGCTTATCCCGAGGAAACTTCAGCATCTACAAATACATATAAGCTAAAATCAGAAGCACACCTAAGAAACCAAAATAACCGAGAACAACAAGAACATAACCGTAGAGTTAGCATTACCAACCCTAGCAAGAGAGCTAATATACTTGTCAGCCCCATCATGAAAATGAGTTCCACCACCAGGAAAATTTATCTTATCCCCATTCACAACCATCCAATTCTGGTCCGACTTCTCTTTCGCAAGGTGAGTATGCGGTATATTGACTTTCCAAACCTCATCTCTGCTTGCAGGCCACCTGATCGGTATCTGGATTTATAACAACAACGTCAAAATGGGAACTCCATAATGATAACATATCAACATCATTAGAACGAACCGAACACCGACCTTGTAACCTACAGGAGGCGGAACGAGGCAATTGTACCGCCTTTCGGGAGGAGGACAATGGCGTTCGTAATGCTCCATGAGCGTCAGATTCGGTTTCCACTTCAATTGATAGATCAGGTTTCTATCCAAACACGGTATCAACTCTGAGTACCTCATATCACATACCTAAAACACACACAATCAAATCCACTCTACACAAATCAAACCGAAACTCAAAACCACGATCAGCTAGCTCGCATCACATCATCAGCATAATTCATACATACAGGTATTGTCTTCGGCACAATAAAATCGAGCTGCTTCGTTGATCTTTTCTCTTCGTCTTCGTCTTCGTCTTCTTTGAGGATGAAGCCGCCGAAGAAGGGATCGACGGCGGAGGAGGAGTCGCCGAGGGATCTGGGAGAGTGAGGGGCGAAGGAGGAGCCATAGTAGAGGCAGAGGAGTCCGAGAAACACGATCGATCCGATCAGGACTCGCTTCAGGAGTGTGTAGTAGTTGTGGCGAGGTTCCAGCTTCGGCTTCATGTCGTTGTTGTTGGAGTCAAAAAGGCAGGAAGTGGGTGTTCCAATTTAGGCTTTAAGAACACTAGGTTGCTGTCATATCGATTGTGAACGGCCTTGCACCGTAAAACAAGATTTCTGTTTTTGGCTATAGCAAAATTTTGCCCTTTCTTTTCAAACTAACCATTTTTTTTCCGGATCAATTTTTTTTTTCATTCATAACCATTAAATTTAAATAAAAAATTATCAATTATTTATTTTTTATTTCATTAACTATCATTGGGTCATAATGTAAAATTTTTATTAACAATTAATTCATAAATTAAATTATGATCTTATTTGTTCTCAATTAAAATAAAAAAATAATTTATTACAATAGAACACAAATTACATTTATCATCCCAAAATCCTACATTCAAACCGTCGTCGTCAGCAATCATCGTCGTTCGTCGTCGTCACTACTTTCTCCATTGGAACAAACAGCGCGTATGTCCCCCTCGTTGTCGGTGCCTATCATCGTTTCCGGAACAAACAGTACTCGTATATCCAAATACAGTACACATGTCCCCCTCGTCTTCGGTGTCCGTCGTCGTTTCCGGAACAAACAGTGCTGCTCCCGTATATCCTTCATTCTCTACAGTCTACACCAAACAAAGCCAAACCAAAACAACAGAAATAAGTGAAATCGGAACAAAACAGAACAAAACAAGATCGTATAGAGTTGAATCAGGAATGGATCTAAGAAATCTTACCGAAGCAAGTCTCTCAGACCGCTGCTCCCGGTCGTTGTTCTTTGTCGATGCCTCGATATGTCGTATATGTATACAATTGAACCCATTTATTGATCATCTCACACAGGAGACCCCATCGAGCTTTGGATTCATCGACAGGGGATTCAAATCATGATGATTTGGATTCGGGGTGGCATTGGTTTTTGTAACGCCCCGAAATCCGGAATGCCCGGCACGTGACGTTATGCCTTTATAGACCCAGTCCATGATAAGGCCAAACAAACCAAACGGATTTGTAGGTATACAAGTTAAGAAAGGTACCTGAACGATACAAATCATAATTCCAAATAATGATATGTAATCCCGAATACATTATAATGTCTCATTGCTTACAAGTGGTT
>JAOVYX010014861.1:0-30317 GCA_035668315.1 Drosera spatulata | reverse complement strand
CGTATATGTTTTTCAATTTCGGGTGACAAGGTTTACCATTATTGGTGTCTCGAATCGCATGCATCATATTGTTCACTTGTTCAGGATCATGGTGGATGCAATATCCTGCTTTTCACAGTGACTTTGGTAAAAAAAGAGTAAAGTGCTCAGAGCTAGTTCTAATTACCAGTCGAGCAGAAACTTCATAATCTTGTTCATGATACTACCACATGGGGACGTTTGTGGTTCAAATACATGGTGTCATGTGTGCATTGTGTAGTCGTTACCTTCCATTGTGTAAACTGTAAACACAGACTGGTTTGTTGCAGAGCAGCTTTACCATTAT
Organism: Drosera spatulata; assembly: GCA_035668315.1. Classification (NCBI taxonomy): domain Eukaryota; kingdom Viridiplantae; phylum Streptophyta; class Magnoliopsida; order Caryophyllales; family Droseraceae; genus Drosera; species Drosera spatulata. The sequence goes on along the minus strand of JAOVYX010014861.1, from coordinate 29,992 downwards.
GCTAGGATGAAGACATTGGAAACTTTGAGGAGCTTGATCGAGTTCCATTTCAATAGTCAACAAATGATGAATGATATTGTGTTTCCACTTGATATTCACGAAATCTGTAGTTAGATTGGATTGACGGATGCGTGTAAACATGGCCTAATTATAATTCATGGAAGCAATGCGATAAACAAGAAAGAATAGGTCGTCATTCTGAACATCTTGATCATCAAGTGCTGCTTTTATGATATGGTTTTCGTTGTAAATGACTTCAGATGGTGGAACGCTTCAATAAAAGGGCAGGTTTATCAGGAAACATTCCTCTTGGGAGCTTCAGTTCCGCTTTTAGCTTCACTGGTTCGAAGCATATCGATGCTGCGGCAACCAAGTTTCTATCCATGGATGGGTTTTTTGTTCCGCTTGTCAAGGTCAAGCTTGCTAAATCAGCATTGGTGCTGAGAGATTATGTGAAAAAGGTCATTCCTACCTCCTGGGATCCCCGGGCATTAGCTAGGTATGATTACGTGAGCACAGTGATTTATGAAGTCTTGCTATGTTAAACCCTATTTCCTTACCTTTCCCCCTTTTTTTTCGGTAGTTTCATTGAGAACTTTGGAACGCATATCATCACCTCGGTTACCATTGGAGGAAAAGATGTAATTTTCATGAAACAACATCAGTCTTCACCACTATCGGTGATGGAGATGAAAAGCTATGTTCAACATATCGGCAATCAACGGTTCTCGGACACTGAATCCCTTGCATTTTCTGGTCCACTTAGACCAAAGGACAAGGTTTGTGTCAACTATGTTTCCTCGTGTTTACTGATTCGCTTACCGAAGCTAACTTCTAGTTGCAACGGTTGCTTACTTTGCTTTGCTGTTCTTATGTTAGGGTGGCGATTCTGGCTTGTTCAACAGCCAGGGAATATACCCTCAGCCATCCGTTGCCCAATCTCTCGAGGGAAAAGAAGTATTATGCTTTTGATAAACAATCTTTTTACATGTTCCGAAAGCGACATGCTCATCTGTCTCAGACTGTTCCTCTTTTTGGTTTTGCTGAAGCTGTTAAATCATGTGTAGTGGCTGCAAAGGCTGTCCAAGTTCAGTTTTAGATGATATTAATAATATTTGTATTTTTGTACCCAGTTGCCTGCCATGATGTAGCTCGAAGAATGAAAATGTTATTTCTCTGCTGGTGCAGGATATTACTGTCATTTTTAGGAGGAGAGGAGGCGATGATCTAGAGCGCAGTCACAAACAGTGGGCAAGAACTGTTCAGTCATCGCCGGACATCATTGGGATGACCTTTATACCTATCACAGAACTCGTTGAGGATATAGTGGGGAAAGAGCATCTCACTCGAGCTATCAGTCTCTATCTAGAATGTAGGAGGCCATCCAATGCTTTGTGAAACTGATATTAAAAGAATTGATTTTTTGTATTTAAAGTTTTATTTTGATGATTGGTTGCAGTTAAACCTCAGATTGAAGAACTAAGGTACTTTCTGGAGTTTCAAGTGCCTCGGGTATGGGCACCTTTGCAAGACAGGCTACCTGGTCATAACAGGAAGGAACCTGTCTGCCCTTCTTTACAGTTCAGCCTCATGGGCCAAAAGCTTTATGTTTGCAAAGAGCAGGTAACAGTTCCATGCTAATCAAATCTTGGTGCCATGCTCAATGATTCAAGTTCAATATTTCTGCTTATTTTTGTGTTTGATGTACACGTGAAGAAAATTTCATAGAAATTGTATTAAACTTATACGTGCTTTGCTTTGAACAATTCACACCGGGGACTCCCTATTAATGTGGTCACTGTGTTGTATGGAAATTGGAAAACTCCTTATAGGATTGATAGATTGAGTAGCTAGTCTGTTATCCTGTCACTAATGTTTTGATGTGATTGACAGGTTTCTGTTGGGCGTAAACCAGTGACAGGATTGAGGTTGTGTTTAGAAGGACAAAAGCAAAATCGACTGTGCATACACGTCCAGCACTTTGCTTCTCTTCCAAAAGTCCTGATTCCACATTGGGACTCCCAGGTGCCTATCGGTGCTCCAAAGTGGCGAGGACCAGAGGAGCAGGATAGCCGTTGGTTTGAACCAATCAAATGGAAAAACTTCTCTCATGTGAGCACCGCACCCATCGAGAGCCCAGAAACCAACTTTGAAAATGATGTTGCTGGCGTGCATATAGTCACGGGTGCTCAGCTCAGAGTTTGGGATTTTGGGTCGAGAAATGTGTTGTACATGAAGCTTTTGTACTCTAAACTTCCCGGGTGCACAATAAGAAGATCATTGTGGGATCATAGGCCGGATGAGAAGTTGAAGGTACAATTGGGCAGCGGCGATACTGGTTCTGGTGTAAGAGAGAGTGTAACGGGCAACAAGCTGGTGAAGATTGTTGACACAACAGAGATGAGCAAGGGTCCTCAAGACCTACCAGGGCATTGGTTGGTTACAGGGGGGAAGCTGGGCGTGGAGAAAGGAAAAATCGTTTTGAGAGTGAAGTATTCGTTGCTAAATTACTGATCAGTCCTGTTCTTCGCAAGGTGGTTTGGCAGTTGTAAGTCAGGTTCTGATTTCCTGGTATGCCGTGCTCATTCTTTCCTGATTGCGTCAAATTTTTGTATCTGTTGTTAATTGTGTGGTGCGATGCTCTTGTTAAGTTTGGATGTACTTTTGCCGTTGTACCTTCTTGTAATTACGGGTGGATCATAATGTTCATATTTGTTGATTTTGTGCAAGTTTTGCATACGACATGAACACAGTATAGGCAGGAATCATCAGACGTGAAAGCTTGATGATCATTGTAAATGTACATGGTTTTTCGATGCCTGTGTTACATTACTCAAAACACGGTTGGAAGCCACATTAAAAAATCTAAGGTAAGGGAAAGCCAAGAGCCTGACCGCGATCGACATATCTCCAACTTCACGGATAGCTAATCAGAAAACCCAAACCTATACATACATGTCTCATTAATATTCAGTCCTGAGGTTAATCATATGATGCAAATCGTCAATGAAATCACACCAACCATCCAACCTTCGTACTAATTTTCTCATCAAAGTCCTCTTCTCTATAGTTGTTACGTACAAGACAGGACATTTTGATCGTTCACCTAACAACTCAACCGTTACTTATGCATCGCATTAAGTTCTTTGCCCGCCATATTGTCGAATCTACCAGAACAGGAATGCTTCCTTCAGTTGACATAATTTACTTTTTGTGTCAAAATAATCATTTTGCGAGGAAAAGCACAAATGTGTGTCAGTTACATTACATGTAGAACAGCAAATATGTACTCGCACGCTTTTTAAAGGGTTGGATAAAGACCAAATTAGACCTGTTTCTAAGATCTACATTTGGCCGGCATTTATAATTTGAAGCAAATCTACTTAGCGATGTGGCCCTTCGCAGTTGGGCCAACGAGAACAATTAATTAAGCTCCAATGATCAAGGAAAACAGCCACGTATGTATAATTAGGGATTAATGATTTATCCACCTACTAACCTCTAGACCTATGAATTTCATTACAACAATTACCCCATTCTTGGTGTCATGCCATGTGCACTAGATTTTCTTTCAAGTAGAATACATTAATATAATTTTCTATCATCATTTTAGATTTTTAATAAAGTTATTTTCTCGATATAATATCAGAGCAGGCCGTGACAAAAAGTCACGAGTTCGATCTAGGTGAACAATATACAAAGATGTTACCACACTAAGTCAGAAGTTAGGACCTTGGTATATGTTTGAGATCAATGACAATTCTTCTGATAACAATGATGACCCAAATCTTTATATCAGTTTCGACCATGAGAAGGAATACTAAGCCTTATCTCAAATAAAAACAATAAAAAAGATGATTTTCGAACGATAGAGCAAATGCAACTATAGCCTACTTAAAAAGCTATCATTAAATGAGACTTTTCTGAATAACGTGTGCTTATCAAGCCATTTTGAAAAATGTAAATTAGAAGAAAATATTTAGAAAGAATCCATAGTACATCCCGAGATATATACCCTTCATATTATCCTGATTTTTGATTGATTATTAAAATCAATTTTTTTCCCAATAATTGTGATTAGTTTTTCTTCACCAATCAGATTCCAAAAAAATACATGGTTATACATCTTTGGAGGTGCACCTAATAATCCCCAATATTTAGAGGATCTAAGAGAAATTGCGTTACAGGTATTAGATGGGAGATAATCACTCGTACGAAGGAGAATTAATGGATACCAGCCATGCTTTCCCTGTAATTAATTAATTACCTTAATCCCTATGCCTCCTCTATTTAAACCCAAGGCATTGCCCGTTTCAGCTCAAGGTACGGCAAGCAACACTTGAGATACCAAAACTTCATCTTCATCAAACCTCTCACTCACCCTTACGAGGAAAAGAAACACTGAGAAGCCATACTCAAAATCAATGGCAATACTGATGGCCAAGGTAGCTGCATTGGTGGCGATTGCGATGCTGGTGGTCGCTGCACCACCAGTGACTGAAGCGGCCATATCATGCGGCCAGGTGGTGCAGAGCCTAACTCCATGTCTTGGTTATGTCCAAGGCGGAGGCATTGGGGCAGTGCCAGCTCCATGCTGTTCCGGTATCAAGCAGCTAAACAGTGCTGCTAAGACCACCCCGGACCGCCAGGCAGCCTGTAAATGTCTCAAGTCCCTTGCCGGGAGTTATCCGGGATTTGCAGGAACTGCCGCCACAATGCCTGGCAAATGCGGAGTCAAAATCCCGTACAAGATTAGTTCCTCCATCGATTGCTCCAAGTTAATACATTCTCATAAATCTCTGCACATAATCAAACAATGACAAGTATTGTTAGCATCGTCAACATCAACGCGAAATGTTATGTTCAATGAAAATCATTGGTCACCCTAACTTGATGAACTTCATCCAAAACATAACAACAGAAAAGATAAGTTGATGTTTGATGTTTTGATGTTTTGTCACGAAATTGCAGGATAAAGTAAGATGATGAAGATAGTCCAGCTCGCTGCAACTACCGTTTGGAATAAAGAAGATGCGATGATATTGATATTCGTGCCATCTTCCCCATAACGATCACTATCAAATAAGCTAACATCCATGTAGTAGCATAACGTGGTGTGTGAGGTAATGGCTTTCAGCCATTCCACTAAATATCGTACTCTTATCAGTGGCTTGATTAAGTTCTACATTTATGAATGTGGATTGCTGCTTTATTTAATATATGTATATTCTTCCTATTTCCAGTGCACCTGGTTAGAACCTCCGTGACAATTTCAAATTATTCATCCCACCACCAACACTGGGCGCATAGAAGTACTTTCTTCACCATAATCATGTAAAGAAGGCCGCTGAGCACATAGATCCCAACACTAGGGTCATAAAACCACGCATCTCAAATAAGAGATCTGTTAACTACAATCTATCATTCTCTATTTGATCTATGAACTTAGCTATTCTTTATCAAATAGATTGAACTCACAGTCAATTAGCCAAATAAAGAGATATATAAAGTAGAATATTGCTAACATGCCTTGTTTGGAGAATTCAGACTCAAATTACTATTCAAATTCAAGACCTACCCTTCAAGAAGAAAACGCCTCCAACATCACCCTCTATTCGAACCTAACATGACAGGTATGGATCTTCTCGAGTGAGTAAAAACAAGACAGGTATGTATGACTCCGCAGCTTGTTTGCAGGTTTAATGGCGGCTGCATGTTAGGTTGCATGCAGAGCACCTCCCGCTCATCCGGCTATCGCCCCACGTCCCCATATCCTAACATGCCCTTTTGGCTACGTGTTGCCACCACCATAGATTTCTTCCCAACAAACAAAATACCTCTGAAATTCTCTTGCTCCTATAAATAAACGGCCTCCTATTCACTCCAATTGCATCAACCAAATAACAGAGGAAAAGAATCAACCATGGCTAGCTCACATTCAGCTGTACTCAAGTTAGCCGTGGCGGCGATCACGGTGTGCATGGCGCTAACAGCCCCGCTAGCAGAGGCTGCAATGACATGCGGCACCGTGACCAAAGGGCTAGCTCCATGCATGGGATACCTTAGGAGTGGTGGCGCCCCTTCGGTGGCCTGCTGCAACGGGGTGAGGAGCATCAAGGGGATGGCCGCCACCAAGGCTGACCGCCAGGTCGCCTGCAACTGCCTCAAGTCTGCCGCTTCCAGGGTCTCCGGGATCAAGTTGAACAATGCCGCTTCCCTTCCAGGGAAATGTGGTGTCAGTGTTAGTCTACCCATTAGCCCCAGGACTGATTGCTCCAGGTTTGAACACTACATCAAGCTCGACAAACTGATACTTATCCAACTTCTCATTCTCATATATTACTGTTACAGGACCTAATTCTTTCTTCTGCAACTGTTGCAGGGTGGGTTGAGCTAAAGACTTAGACATGGCGATGAAATAGAGAATTCTCGTCGAGTTACATCACTTTACTCATGTTTCACATAGGCGAATAAGCATATCATCATATACATGTTAAACGTATATGTAAGAACATGCACAAGAAATTAATTGGAGTTCGAGTGATTGTAGCGGTATCTTTAATCTACAGGCTATATGTATTTCTGTTCAATAATAATGTTGTTTCTTCTCTAACATCTATAGTAAAACCTTCACGGTTTACACTGATCTCGTGACATCAAAGTACTCAGGAGTTTGTTCATAGATTGGCCAGCTACGGCACAAGGGCACTAAAGGAACCATTATATGCTGAATATCCAGCATTCCAACCTGCCTACCTTAGCAAACTTGTTGTTCTCACCTACATCAATTAAGAAGAAGAGAATGGCAAGGAAGTGCATGTCTTGATCTTGACAGGGACACGTAACCAATGTAATTAAATGAACTTGTCACCTTATTACATTGGGTCCTCCTTTACCACCATCTTTCAAGGCCTAACAGATTGATTGTCTCTCTCATTTAAAGCTATGAATTCCCAAAAGTCCCTATCAGTATGCTTCCTAGGACACGTTAGCAATTTTGTTAATCTAATCAAAGACACTATGCAACTCTCACCCATGAAAGTTAGTACATCTTTTATACGCCACAAAATCTATTAAGCCTAATTCTTCTTTGATGTTGAATTGGCACCTCCGTGACCTCTAGTAAATCTTAATCAGGCTATCAGCAAAGGCACAGCCTCTAAAATTCTATATATGTGAAGCTTCAAAAGTGAGATGGATGTTAACGTTCATCAAAAGCCAGGAAAAGTACTCTCAATGTGAATTACTAAGATAATAGAGTGAACATACCATGGGCGTTTGATCATTCGGCCACACATAGCCCTATTCTTCTTCAACAAGGAAATAATTTTGCTCCTGTGCACCAAAAAACACAAAAAACTTCAGTTTCACTCCTGACCTAGAAATCTCGCGGGGATTTGTTGATCCACAACGAACACCAACAAATAGCACGGAAACATCAGTCTCCTATCTGAAAACAAGTAACAATAGGCAAACACAGATCTGAGTTGAATTATGATGACCGGCCACAATGTCCAAACCATTGTTTCTTGCCCGAAACAAAATAGTCTCAAGAAATGTTAAATTATGACGATATAATCACACCCAAAGTGCACCTTAACAAGTTTGTTATACAAGCTAAGACCAATCAATTGTGATCAAGTATCTAAGCTCAACCAAAAAAAAAAAAAAAAAAAATCCTACTTGTATGAAAAATAATACGAGTACTATAAGCAAAAGCGCATTCATTGCTCAACCACCAACAAACTTTGATATTCTTAATCTTACAAAGAAAACGATGTTCTTTCAATCACACAACACAACCATAATGTTAAGACTTCAATTACTGATGTGTGCCTCTAACAGTGATAGACATATGCCTAGAGATCTCAACTTCATGCAACCATGAGAGACTTGCGAACTACTTGCATAGTTAATGAGCATATCCAATCATGGACACCTTGAAATGGACACTTTTATGACACGTGAGACAACTACTAGCACAGTTTTTTGGAGAGTGAGATATTAAAAAACAAAAAACAAAAAAACAAAAAACAGCACACCAGCAGCTCCATTCATTCTATAAGTACATCACTAAGAAAGTACGAACTTACCTTATACCTGGCTTTCCCGTTTGAATCTGCCATGGCTAGCTCGCCTCCAATGCTTAAGCTTGCTTGTGCACTTCTCGTCTGCATAGTGGTCGCTGCACCACTTGCCGAGGCTGCGATAACATGCACCATTGTCACTCAAAAACTTTTGCCTTGCCTCAGGTACCTAACAAGCAATATACCCTTGCCAGGTGCCTGCTGTGCTGGTGTTTCGGGCCTCAGCCAGGCAGCTGCCACCACAGCCGACCGGCGCACTGCCTGCAGCTGCTTGAAGTCCCTCTCCAGTCGCCTTTCCGGTATCAATTATGCCAAGGCTGCCGCGCTTCCAGGCAGATGCGGTGTTAGGATTCCTTACACTATTAGCCCCAGCACTGACTGCTCCAGGTAATAATCTTCATGATGGAAAGAATGGAGCTCAGCCCTAGCAGTTTCGCGACATGTGATTCTTTGAGGATAAAACAAAATGAAATTCTTCACAGATGACAAATCAACTGTATGCAAATACCAAGATTTCTGATGTCATTTTCTATACTTGCAGCATCAGCTAAGCTTGAAGGACACACACAATTGGGCTACCGCAAAATACATACTACATAGCAGGGGCGAGAATAAAGCTGGAGCATTAGTCCGAAAGTTATATACTTACGATGCAGTGTAGTATATCATCTTGTACTCCCTGCATTGAGCCTCTATTTATAAACTTATTTTATCATACAAAGTAAATGTTCATGTCTTTTACCTTTCTCAATAGGACTTTCAATCAGATCACATCAGAACACAATCGCAAAGGAATTGAAGAAGACTAAAAAAATAAAATGCAAGTAGGATAATGGACACACGAGTCATAACCTATGAACACACTGATACACGAGAAACAGAACTCATATTATGATCTATATGCGTGGACCTTGCACAGTACTGGAACAGTATAATCTGTTATAATCAGCACAGTACTGGAACAGTATAATCTGTAATAATCAGCAAAAAAGACATCGTCGAAACAAATCAAGAAACAACATTTACAAACATAGATTCACCTGATAGGGTATTAATTAAGCAAGCAGGGCAATCAGCCTAAGCAGGATCCTCCGAGTTTCCTTGAGATGGATTCAATGTTAGATAGTGGATATCAACTGCAATAACATGGGAAAGAGCCATTACGAGTTTATTTTCCCTACAATAAGGAAGCAAGTGAATAAAACCAGCACATAGATAACATCTCATATTAACCAACAAGACAAAGCAGGCTTAAGTTTAAAATCTAGTGAAAGTGGCGTTAAGCACAAAGCAGGCTCCATTTCATTCTGATCCTATCCTTATTCCTCACAAGAAAGCAAGGCAAAATAAGATAGGGGTAATTGAAACTGAAAAGAATTCTGAAATCAAGCATCGTTTGCCTAGTTTGTCAGCCTCTCTCTATTGGGCCAGTTTGAATTTCTCCAATGAGCCCAACGAATTTCGGACTCTCAATTCCACCCAAAAATTGGTGGCTTTGGGTCCAAAACTTCTACGTGCTCCATTGAAAGTAGATCCCTACACTACATGTCATATGGTAGCTTCTTCCACTCAGGTGCTGCACAGGTTTCCATCGGTAGCATCAGACATCAAAGACATCACTTCGTTTCTTGACTTCAAGAGCTCGACTCGTATATCATATGAATGGCATCCCAACTTATGACAGGCAAATTTAATTCACATTTGGACATGTTCTAAACTCACGTGCAGTAAACACATGATATTGATATTTGTTCACATGATGCTTACTCTTTTCTGGATCAGACTCAACTCGAATCCAGATTTAGTCGGAACCCTGTTATTATATATTAAAAAAAATTCTAGGTAACAAGTAGAGCAAATCTAAAAAAAAGCAGTATTGGGATTTGGGACCAAATTGGCTAAAAGCTCGTTAGGGTGAGGTCTAGTTCTTTTTTTTGGCATTTTGTGCTCTAATGTGGAAAATAGAGAGATTGAGAAAATTGCTTGGCCATGGATCTTGGTTTATTGCTAAGATACTTAGGTTGTCCCATGGCCTAAATACTGCAAATTCGTATATGCTAACAGCCCACTCCCCACAACGTAGGGAATAGTTAATTCAGTCCTCTAAACTATATGAACCTTAGCTTGCTTAAAGTGAAGTCAGCCGATAAATAAAACTACTACCTACCACAACACATTGCAATAGATAGTAATACCCCCTCTTTGTGTCATATCAAAAAATCAACTCCAAAACATTCGATTCTAAGAAAGAATCTTGAAAAACATACATTCAATCATAAGAAAGAACAGTGTAAAAGATATACAACTTAGGTAATAAAATAGAGCCACGAAATGAGGACATAGGGAGCTTAAGTAATGGGGAATGATAACAAGACAACGCTGGATCTAACTAATATTCGCATAAAAAAGAAATGGAAGAGAAAATAACTTGTCCATTTAAAACTAAACCGGACGAACCATTTTTAAATTTTGAATAGTCCTCCCGCAAAAAAGGACAAGGTTTTACTTCATCTGTTTCTTTTTGGGCAGGCGTTGGATAGAAACCAATGCTAGCTTATTATCATCAGCCTTAATTAATATAGTAAAATCTCTCGCTAACATATAGGATGGCTAAAAGGGAAAAGTAATGGGAAAATGTGCTAACTAATTTTCTAGAGAGTGCTCGAGTCTGTAGGGTGTAGATGTACAAAAAGGTGCAGCTAAACTATCAATATAAATAACTCAGTGCAGCACGAGCTGAAAGAACATAGCAGACCATACACATACCGTGCATACACTGCAGCATTGTCATTTCTAGGTGGCTTTTTTCTGCTAGCGCAATGAGTTTGGTGATGAAGCTGGTGTGCATAGTGGTTGTGGTCATGGTGGCCGCAGCACCGATTGCAGAAGCCACCATAAGTTGCGGAGAGGTGGTGAGTACCCTCTCACCCTGCATTGGTTACGTAAAAGGAATGGCGCCTGAAGTGAGTGCTCCCTGCTGCATAGCCGTCAAGAAACTCAATGGAAATAGCACACCTAACCGTAGAGCAGAATGCACTTGCTTGAAACAATTCTATGACCAACACCGTGAATTCGACATCAAAAAGGCAGCGGCAATCCCCCATATCTGCAATGTTAACGTTGGCTATGAAATCAGCCTCAGTGTGGATTGCAGCAAGTATGTACAGCACCTATACGTTTCTTTCGCTTCCCCAGTTTCCTTCAGTTCAACTACTATTAATTAACGTCATAATTTGGATAACAGGAAAACTTTGAACATGTCTATCCATGTGAATTCTCTGCGTTCTTTCGTCATTCCCATGTTGACTTGAACACTTAAGCAGCAAATATTTAACTAAAGACTTCTTGAGTGGCGAAACTTCTTGCATGCTTATGTTTAACTCGAGTTTTGATCTACTGTGTTATGCAGGATACATTAGGCTTCCCAAAGTACACCCAGAGTCGCTGGCCGATGGACGCTTTTCTAATAAATTGGACCGTGGCTTAAGCTTGTAGCTTCTACTGGCATAATACTAGGTATAATGTAGCAGCACTTTATACTAAATATTATGGCCATAAGAAGGAGACGGGTATCGACCGATGGATTGATGCATCTTCATTTAGCAACCAAGGGGAACTTAATCTATACGTAATATCTCATTCCAGTATTTTCTCAATCGTTGTTCTGATAACATCTATGCATACTTGTTTCAGGGGTCCTGCACTTGACTTCATAATCAGCAGTCTAATTACTCCTATTTACATGAGCATAGACTCACAACATAGTAGTAGTAATTTTTAATTAATCCACTTCCAAAGGTGAACCTATGATGAGTGATGACCCTGTTAAAGAACAAATTGGATAAACAAGGTGAATGGAAGGATAATGTGGAACACAAATGACAGACACGGAACACGAACCTAATAGATGAGATTGCTGTTTCAAATTGAAGTGGATTTGTTCGATAAAGTAAAACCCTAGAATCGATCACCATTCCCCATAACTGATCCAGGTTGAAGCACACCGGATCCATCCCATTCCCATTCAGCAACTGCAGGAACACAACACCGGATCATTGGAAATCGCGTCCCATCACACGGCGAGGCCCTCGGAGCCCAAACGCCTTTTTGATAGGAACCAACCAGCCGCCGATGGAGGACTGTGGAGAAGAAATCAGAGTTGTTTAGAAATACTCCATATTTTATATTAATAAAAAATAATATTTTTATTTTTATGAAGGTTAGAGATAAATGAGTGTGAAAAAAAACAAAAATGATAGTGAGTATATTGATATTTTTGTATGAAAAAAATTAATAAATAAGAAAATATTATAATTTAAATAGCACGCTTCAAAAAGGAAAGTGCTGTAATTTAAATAGGACGAAGGGAATATTAGGGTTCCATACTTTCATGTAAGGATATTAATCGGTACGATTTCGATTATTCGCTTTAATTTTTTATCGGTTTTAATTATGATGGACAAAATCATTACCGAACCGGTTAATAATCGATTTTGGTTAATCAGTTATGTAAATGATTTCGGTTAAACGATTAATCGATTAATTAAACCGTTACAAAAAATAATTCTCAATCGATTTTTAAACGATTAATCGATGAAAATCGAATGAATAATTACATAAAATGATTCATTTATGAAAACATATTAATTGGTTATACATATATTTGGTTGATTTGGTTATTTGATATATGTTATTCACTTAATTGGTTAATGGGCATCGGTTGCTATTTTTTGGTTAATTTGGTTACGGTTAAACGGTTTTTTATTTATTAACTAACTGGTTAAAAATCATAATCGAACCGAATAAGTAAACGGTTTTACTTCAAAAATCGAAACCGAACTATTTAAGTAATCGATTAATCGGTTTCGATTTACACGGTTTGATAAACTGTTTCGTAACCGTTTTAACATCCTTACTTCCATGTCATAGTAGGCATCATCTCGTCGTGCTCTGCCTTATTTTGATCGTTTTCAGTAGACCCGATAAAAAATGACCCAGATCCATAGGAACTCGTGGGCGGTATTGGGTTGCGAATTCGAGACCCAATAGGCTTCGGGTCATTTCACCCGTGGATAAAAATATCCAACCCTTTTTAACCCAATCCGAAACCCGCAACCTTTTTTTTTACACATAAAAATGTAGTTTTTGTTTTATCCTAAATAAGCATAATTTTAATTTATTTAACAACATGTATTGTTGGGAGTAGAGTCTCTTCTTAAAACGGATTCTTTCAAATATTTAGGTTCGATGTTACATAAGAATGGAGGAATTGATGCAGATATTGATCATAAGATTAAGACAGATTGGATGAAATGGAAAGGCGCTTCAGGGGTGTTATGTGATCCTAAAATACCTACCAAGTTAAAAGAAAAGTTTTACAAGACAGTTATTCGACCAGCGATGCTGTATGGGTTAGAATGTTGGACAATTAAGTGACAGCATGTACAGAAACTGCGTGTAAACGAGATTAAAATGTTAAGATGGATGTGTGGACATACAAGAATAGATAGGATACGAAATGAAGTTATAAGACAGAAAGTGGGTGTGGTTTCAGTAGAAGATAAGATGAGGGAGTCACGACTAAGATGATATGATCATGTGAAACGCAGACCAGTCACAGCTTCTGTTAGGAGATGTGAAACTTGGGAGTTAGCACATGTCAATAGAGGACGATGGAGACCTAAAAACCATGAGAGAAACCTATCATAATCTTACAGAAGATGATGTACATGACAGATTGGAATAACGCCGTCGTATTCATATAGCCGATCTCACTTGATGGGATAAAGACTTGATTTGTTGTTGTTGTTGTTGTTTCGTCTTTTAAAAAGTTATCCATATATAGTTTCTTTTATGTCTTAGATTTCATTTTATTCTAATACAAATGAGATGTTTCGTCTTTTATGTTTTTTGAAAGTTGTTGACACAATATTCATACGAAAAATATTCCTGGTTGTTTTTCGCTAATTTTTACAAAATAATTTTTTATGTGGTTCAATTTAAATTCTTGTGTTTCATATATTTTTTTATAATGACATTCGCATGTTAGTTTTTAATATTTTTTTATTTTTTTAAATCTTTTGGGTCGAATCGGGTTACCTACAACGTGCAATGAGTGGATAATGGATAAATGCTTTAGAACTCAATAGAATTTAGTTTTTTTTATCTGCGGTTCAATTTATCCAACCTGTTCGGCATGTTTAGTTTCAAGGGCGTGCCATTTACTTGCCACTGTGTTCCAGTATCAAAATCATCCAACAAACAAATCTTAAGGGGTCCTGACCCCATCCAAAAATAAAAATTAAAGAATAAAAATTTAGGGTTGTTTGATATTATTGTTCAAAATTATGAAAATCTAAATCAATAATAAAAATGAAAAATAGTAATGAAAATTGAAAAATAATTTTTAAAATAAAATAAAGTTTTTTTTAAAAGCAGAACTTTAATGTTGTATTCAAATAAAACAAGAAACAAAATTTTAAGGGGCTGCTTGGTATCACTGTCAAAATTATGAAAATGAAAATCAGTAACAGAAATAGAAAACCAACAATAAAACTCAAAATCATTTTACAAATAAAGTGATTTTTTGTAAAAGAAAAATTGAATATTGCACTCAGATGAATCGGGAATCAAAAATAAAAAATCTTTTTTTTCTAAATTTTTGTTTTCAGTTTCCTTTTCATCAATTTGAGAATCAGAAAGCAGAAAACAAAAAATAGAATAAAAAACAAACAGTTTTGTTTCATCAGTCAATAAAACGAAAACAAAAAACAAAAATCAGCAAAGATATCAAACAGGCCCTAAAATAATTTTTCTTGGTATTCATTGTTTATGAGAAACTGACTCAGTGAAATATTGTTTCTTTCCTAACCATGAGATTAGGGGTTCGACACCAGAGGATATCAGAAAACATCTCTATGTAAAAATAAAAGTAAAGTTGTGAACATCATATAAAGATGTCCTCCCCACTGAAAAGATTGAAGATCCTACGTACCAAATGCACAAACAGAAGATCGAAGAAAGAACAATATGCAATACAATGATTTACATGGAAGCTCGAGTAAGAGGAGAAAATCTTGTGACACACCACTATGTCAAGAGAAGATACAGAAGATCTGACAGTTATAACTCATTACCATGAGAACATTTTCTCATGCGAGTATATAAAATGAAAACACTAACAATCGTAATCTTCTAACGTGAACCGGACTCAAATCACATAATAAAAAATACATTTGGTCACAATATAACCCGCTTAGATTTCGAGGACGTTTTTCTCGAGATCCCCCTCTTGGGTACGTGGCCTCCTAGACCCTCTTCCATTTTGAACCCCCCGGGGGTCTGGGACAGAGCCTCTGCTTGAGCACTGATTTCGAATAGCGTACAGATGTTAGGATTGTGAAATAATCAACAACCTCAACACCCATAAGTATTTCTATTTTACTTAACGCCTTTCTATTAGGTAACGCACTTGACAAAATTATATGAGTATGCTCGTTTTAGTTTTTCATTTTTCGCTTTTGTTTCATCCATTTATAAAAGGGTAGTTTATCCAAACATACACAATGGAGAAAATAATATCAAAAAATAAACACGAAAATAAAATTACCAAAACATACAGAAGTAAAAAAGCCACGAACGCGCTCCAAACCTGATACCAAACCTCCAAATCGAAAATTCTTCAGTTTCAAATGATTGTTTAGCATTAGGTTGCAATTGCGAGGCAATTTTTCAGTTCTCTGATCTTGATTAGTTCTGAAAAGTTTCAAATCGTGGAAATTTAACCCAAATTCTTGTTTATTTCGCGGCGCTTTGTTTGTCTTAGTCATGAGAGTACTCGAATCGTAAGGAAACCAATTTGGAATGTTAAATCCAATTCGATCTGTATTTCTCGTATATTTAATAATTTTATATGCATGTGGAAATGAGATTTGGTTTTTATGAATGCCGTTCTGATTTTTCCAAAAACCCTAATGTATATTTTATAAACAGAGCGCCTATTATTTTTTGTTTTTGAATTGTTTTGTTTTTCTTGAAACCATAGAATAGCATAGATTGCTTGATTTTTATTTGCAGTAATTTATGTACTGCGCTCTATTTGATGGATGAATGGGCGCTCTGTTATCATATTACAGGCGCTCTACTTTATCTATACATGATGGTTACATTGAGTAATAGCGCTCTGTTTTTTTATTGTGTTGTGCTCGAGCATGCGCTCTGTTTGGTTTACATAAGACGCCCTTTTTTTATAAGTAAACAGACGTCCTGTTTTATGCTAAATTAAAAAGAACTGGACAAGTTTGCTTTACATGAGGCGCTCTGTTCGGTTGCAATTAGGTTGCAATTGAACTGACGCTTTGTTTGGTGTACATGAGGCGCTCGGTTTCACTAAAGAGGGATGTGTATGTTTTTTTATTAAATAGACGCACTGTTTTATTTTGAACGGTCGCTCCGTTCGTGTTTTTTAAACACATTGCTGATCTGATGAAGCATATTGACAATAATCAAAATTGTTCTAATATGAAATAATAATTTTTGCATGACAGGTTCAATGACGTTTCAGTACTACAACAATTTAAGCGCTCTTATGAAGCTTCTAACAAAAAACGAGATGGAATTGATTGAAGAACACAAAGTGCAATTTGCAAAGACACCATTCTGGTTATTAATCAAGTCAGTTTTAGATGGAAAAGTGACATTAGACAAATGTAGAAAGAGTGATAAGTGCATACAACAAATTATTGAGCATTACAACAAAAGGGAAAGGAAATTCATTATAGGCGACTATGTATTTAGCCTCCAACTATTGGATATGAAACTAGTTTTTAGAATAGTAGGTGGAGATAAAAACATTGATGATGAAGGCTTGCTTGATGCTGTTTGGGATTCAGATTTTTTGCATCGTCGTTTTTCAAACCGAAACCAAGGAACTAGGACAGAAAGATAACTCATAACAAAGAGAATTAAAGATATATTGCTTGTGGTATCCAGAGGTAGAGAAGTGACTGACTATGAGGACACAGCAAGACTTTTGACACTGTATATTCTTAACACACTGTTTGTGACTACTTCCAAGCCCTCCCTGAACTGGTCGTATTGTAACTTTGATGGGGAAATGGAGAAGATGTGTGAGTATGATTGGACGCTTCACTTCTTTCGTAAACTAACAAAATCATTAGATGATAACGTCAGCATCTCAGAAAAAGTTATTGGATGCGTAATGTTGATCCCTGTAAGTTCTAAAAGATGATGAAATGTTTTTTTTTTTTTTTGTTCATAGGCACTATATTTCATGCATATTGCATTTGAAGACTAAGCGCTTGGTATTTATTCAAACTGATGCTTTGTATTATGTAATATAGGCGCTCTGTTATAATTAAATTCATATGTTAATCATTTTTATTTTTATTTTGTAAATCAATACATGTCAGTATTGATTTCTGGAAAGGACGATTGTGGTCGATCCGAATACAGGGAACGAAGACGAATTGATTCCGAGGTGTGCAAAGTGGTTTTTAAAGGATCTTTCGAAAGATATATATGCAACATTTGTTAAATTCAACGCAGAACAAGTATTATACTTTTTTAAAAAAATATAGAGTAATTTGATATTTGTTATTAGTTGCTCTCTGTTTTAATGAAATAGAGTGACATGTCTGTTGAAAACATAGCGTCATTAACAGAGCGTCTGTTGATTTTTTCTTTTATGTTACAAATTTGATAAATTATGTTGGATTTGAATGTGACATTGTCTTTTTGTAAATTTCAGCTAATTTTGCAAGAATTGCATCCGACTGATTTAGAAAGAAGGGAATATGGATTGGATCCAGCTGCGATTAATTGGTTGCATGATGTGGAACAACAATCTTCTGATGGTACACCAAGTCAAAGTGAACAGCCACAACATTATGAGTTTAGAGCCAGGAGATATGATTCAAAGTCAAGTGAATCGACGAAATCAGACCGACTTATTCAATCACCTGAGGATGAGGTTTCTGAAGCTCTGAATCATCATGAAGACGCTATGTGTGGTTTATGACGTCTTATGATAGAATCCAACCACCTATCCCTTCCAAATTTCTATTGCATTCGACATTAATATTGATTGATGCCAAACCAAGGCATTTAGAAATCTCAAATAGCGTGGTCAAATCCTCTTCATCCCGCAACAAGCAACGATCATGATCGGGAATCGAATAATATATATTCAAATCGAGAGTTGGATTGATTTGGAATCGATTTTATACCTTTTCAACGAAATCAACATATCCGAAATCGACATTCACTACAAATGACCTTGATATCAATCCATATCGACAAATGAAAATCACATTGTTGTCCATCCAAAAACAACTATGATGATGAATGAAAGTTCGAGAAATCGACCTTGATCACTGTTCTAATCCCGTACGATTCTTCAATGATGATGACAATGATGATGAATTCGATGATTTGTGGAGAAGAAAACATACAGGTTTGGAAAAAAGAGAAAGTTATTGCAACGGTTTGAAAATTCTAAAATTGCCGGTTTCTTTTTGTATTTCTTTTAGAAGTTGTATGTTTGGGTAAATAATATGTCATGTGTAGTTTTTTGGGGAATGGTTTTGAAAAGATATAGATTTTGATAATTTTCTGTTTATAAAAATTAAAAACATAAATAAATATTTTTATTTCATCAGTTAATAAAATGAAAATAGAAAACAGAAAAGCACAATGATATTAAAGAGGCCTAGGTGTCTCTTCTATTTTACTCCACTGTGTTGGATTGACTCCTTGAATCATATCTTAGAATTAGAATGGTACCACGTCGGCCTTGGATCTAGTTTCACCGTAAGGCTAATAAAAGATTTTTGATTCACTAATACAGCTAGCCACTAACATTTTCCCTGAACATCAGAAGTCAAACGACATTGGAAACCATTACAGTTCATAAGTATCTTACAGCTCTCAACAAGTTATTATCATTGAACATACAAACACAAAGATGACTTCATGTTTGTCAGAGCTTATTCAAAGACATTAAACAATGCTGGGTAATCCATAACAAAACAACTGAGAGAAACGCAAAACCTAAATGCAATTGAGATCAACAGCTTATGAAATTCGTCATGGAAAAACAACTCACAGAGAATTCTAAATGAGATCTGAACTCGATCGATCATTTCAGGATCGCATGGCGACATGAGGGTTTTCGACCATGGCCGTTGGGAGGAGAAGAAGATCATAATCGACTTCCACCGCTGCAGATTCGACCGTTGGAGATCTGAAAGGTATTTAACCGTTGCAGATTTGATCGAATTCGACCGTTAACGATGTGGATCGTAATCGACCGTTGCAACCCGAATCGAACTTGAACATTGCAGATCGGAGTCGAAGTCGACCCTTGCAGATCTCAATCGAAATCGACCGTTACGAATGGAATTCGACCGTTGAAGATCTGAAAGGAATTCGACCGTTGCAGATCTCGAATTATACCGTTGGGATCTGAATCAAAATTTGACCGTTGCAGATCAGAATCCAATTCGATCGTTACCACATCTCATTCAAATTTGACCGTTGCAGATTGAATGAATTTGACCTTTGTAGGGGTTTCACGAGATTTAGGTATAAATGAGGTTGTTTGTGGCTAACATTAGAAAATGTTAAAAATTAAACTGTAATTCACATCATAATCTCAATTCAACGTGCCATCTTCAACTAGACACATTGGACTCGTTTGATTACCGTTCTTATATTTGGTCCGCTAGATCCATTTGTTGTTAGCAACATTCGTCTCAAGAGACCCAATAACGGGAAGCAAACTCTCACGATACAAATTTGGTTCATAAATAACAAAATTATAAAAACTCAGCTAATCAGGAACGTATTCATAAATTATCGTCAAATACAAAATATGAAAAAAATACCTCCGTAATGATATATGATGATATACATAGCTTTTATCCTTATTTTTATGTATCTCTTTCTTTGTACATGTGTGAAAAGAAAAATCACGGGCGCCGCATTAGGACTTGCCACTAGCAAGAGGGTACGCTATACATGGACAATGCATAGGTTGACTGAACAAAATTGGTCCAGCGTTTAAATGCAATGCAGTAACCTCAATTCCATCTTCATTTTTCTTTGTGGGGGCGTGCGTGCGTCGTCTAGCTAGACAAACGAGATCATGGATCTGCTACACCGTTGATCTTCATTAATTTGTCCATGTATATCTTGGGAGCATCAGATTTGGTCCCGCTTCTTAAACTTACCTTTCAGTTCTTCTTGTCTCCCTCGACACTTTCATCAGTATAACGTAGCTAGTACCACTTCATAAGTACATCTCAACAGATGAAAATCACACTTATGTATGGACTAAGACATGCTATGAAAAATATCTTCTTCAGTCACACACACATGAAATATATAAACACGTAACAAATAAAAATAAAAATAACAATTACCCACATACATCGACTATATACACTTTTTATTTTTTAATCCTCATCACCAAAATATCCCCAACAAAATAAGTATTCTCTCCATCCCATATTAATCGTAACTTTATTTTATTTGATCAGTTTACAAAAATTGTAATCTTTTCTTTTTTTGTTAACTTTTAACATTAAAAAATACGAAATCAATCTCATTTTGTACAGTACATCCACTATCTTTTCTCATAAATGTTACATTAAACTCCATTATCACAAAAAAAAATAAAAATTTTTCACTAAAATCCTCACAAATTCAACACTCGTATAAATTTCCGTATCGAGTCAAAATATTTCAATAAATATGAGACGAAAGGAGTTTAAAGACATGTTCTCTTTCTCTCATAATTGAACGATGTAGAAAACAGATAAAACTTATGGTTGATGAAATTAGGTAGGTTTGGCCTTTCATTAAATGGAACTTATTAGTGTGAGGCCAAGCTCGTACATACTATTCAGCATGTCTTTCTATACCTAACAAGTACAGAGAACTTGCTACCTGACCAGCTTACTTTGTCTAGTACGACACAATAGTTCAGTCATTGCACCAAAAAAACAACCATGTTACAAATCTATAAGTTCTCGCCTTCTAATTAACATTTCCGTGTTACCGTCTTTCAGATAATTATGGTATACTTATGCTTTGGTTCGTTTTCTATCGATCAGTCAAAACACTTGAAAAAGAGGAGAAGGAGCATATTACTTTCTGCACTTGTTTCAATTTTCCTGGGTAACAAAGTACTACAACACATACAAAGCCTAAAGGTGAGGCCACAGCACCGCAAGTGAACTGTACTAGTTTGGGCTGCCCACTAATTCTAATTAACCGAGGTTGCTTAAAAGTGTGGTAAGGCCCATTCGAAGTCCAGTCTTGAAGTGGAAGTGACCAATACAGCGTTACCTACCACATCAAATATTTCTAATTTATTTTACAGTTGATACAAATAATTAAAAGATGACATATTTAGTTAAGTTTATAAGAGCATTCGGGGAAAAATATATTTACGAACACTAATCGTACTGGTACTACGAATTTGAAATATGAGATGATTGAATTGCCGCTTAACCTTATAAGGTCATGTACATTTTTCCATTATGGTGGATTAATTATTTTTTTGAAGAAGTGCCCAGTCTGCCCCTCAGTTTCATTGCTCATTTCGCAGCCAAACACAACTAATTAGCTATTGAGTTGTGAGTCTTGTGACCACTATAAGTAAGCAGTACCAGTTCACCACACTCACAGGCATGTATAAAATCACGCAACATGTCTATATATATCTATATTTCTAGCTACGTTCCATGAAATTTACTCAATTACCCCAAGTTAAGGTTTAGTTTCTAGCTAGCTGGGGGACCGATCAGAACAAGCTGGTTGTTGCACTCACAATATAGAAAGGGGATGAAGCTAGACAGCTACAACTTCTATGTGCATCGATCAATTAGTCCAAGGTTAGTTATAGTTGGCTACCACGCATGTATGACCAATAATATTACTGGTCTGTTCCTATAAATAACCCCCTCATTTCCACCAGGATGCTCATCGATCTATCTGCAGGTAAGATAGATCGACATATAGTTACTTATAGTAATACGCTAGGTACGCAAAGGATTGAACAAATTACATTATGGCAGCCATGTTGATCAAACTGGCCTGTATCATTTTGGGTTGTGTCGTGGTGGCCGGACCAATAATGACGACGACGAGGGCAGACTGGGTCCCTAATGAGTACAGGAGTGCTTTCCACTACGGGTGTAAGAAGTACGTGGAAGACGGGTTAGAGTGCTCGCTTAAGTACGTGTGCTGTAACGTGCTTAAGAGTTGGGAGGCATACTTCTTGAACAAGAACTACACGGAAGACCAGAGGGTGTGGGGTTGTGTGTCCATGAAGGCCGGCCTTTACGACATTTCAAATTACAGTTACGCCAACACAGCCAAGATGGTTGGTTATTGTGGCATCTCTATTCCTTGGATCGTCAGCAGAGGCGCAAGCTGTTACACAAAGCCCTGAATATCATAAACTGTTACTACTACTACCACTACTCAAGGTATATATATGTCGTGCGCGTTTCCTAGAATTGTATGTATATATATCCATGGGCTTGATCCATCGACTAATTGCTATCTGTGTGACTGGTGCAGCAAGTTCAAGCTATTGAAAGTGCTGCGAGGGACAGGAGAAGTATCCTAAGAAGTAGTGTGCGGGAGTCAGCAAAAAATAAATCTCTAGCCTATATGTGACAATTGTAGTCCATAGTACGTGACATGTTCCATATATGGGCTTGAAATGTTACGAAGCTCTCATGCTGTATCTCATGTCATATTCCAGATTACATATATGTAATCCTTTTGAATGGTACAGCATGGAACAAGGTACTAGTATTATAGTATATATGTTGTGCCGCATATAGCTAGTTTACCTTAATTCTAATTAATCAGTTAAGTATGTTGTAGGTAACATGACTACTATCAAAGAAGCAGCTTCACTAATCACGTTCTTATTTTCAACAACGACATTGGTGAATCTCGAGATTCTATAATTATACGAAAATGGTAACACAACAAAAAATAATCAGAATTAGTAGTCCTAAAAAAAATCGTTCTATCAAATATAAATATCGATTGTACTCTTTGTAGCATCATCTTTCTAACTATATGATGAAATCTAGTTTAAAGTTAACAGATCACACAAATTTCAAAATTGATTATCCCACGATATCTAATAATGAGGAGGAGAAGGTAAGGAAAATGAGAATGCATAGGATAGTGCAGTAGTTACCATAGTCCCCGGTGTCACCGAAAACAGGACTACTACCCTGGACATCGGCACAGCGACCGCATCACGCTGAAATCGAAGCAAATAAATCAACTCTCTAATACTCGCAGTAAACAAATCTAATTCCACTCGAGCAATCACAAATATAAATTAGTTATTTTGATGGAGGCTGGAGCATGGAGGAGGAGAATAGACATCGAGGCATAAGCTATTGTAATTGGACCGTGATTACTTCAGGCCCATCTCCCCACACGCGGCCCAGTTACTCCTCTCGCGGAGAGGATTGGATCTTCGATGCCCTGGCGGATGGTTCCTCTAACCAACCCACCTTCCGTGACCAGTATATCGATGTAAAATTTAACATTGATATAACAACAATTGAATATAAATTTTTATGAATTTGCCATGAAGCATTAATTGTTGTGTAAGTTATATATTTCAATCTAATATATGTTACGAGACGATTAGACGTGATTTGATATGAAAAAGAAATTTATATTTATACATATAAAATTATACAAAATATGTATATATTGTATTTTTTGTGGGACGGAATGAATTGTTTTCTATCATTGGCATCATATACCTGCTTGGCCACGTCCACTGGCTTCGGGCAGAGCTTTATCCGTTTCAGGTGGGGGTGCCTTGCCTGGGTTCGGAGATTAGTTAAGGTGCACGCAAGCTGATCCGAACATCCCAGGGGATGCCAAACAAAAAAAAAAAAGAAAAAAGAAAAATCCGTCACTGTTGTCCCTGAGTCACTCATAATAGTCTCACGTGCGTTAGGGTTTCCACCTTTTTTTTTTCTTTTCTTTCTCCTTGTTGCGTGTTTGAATTGACCGTCGTTGGTGGAACTGTTTAATTTCGTGGTTAGCGTTTAGGGTATGTTTGGCAAGAATTCTGCCTTTTGTTTTCTGTTTTTATTTTGTTAACCGACGAACGAGAATTGTTTGTTGTTTTATTCTTGTTTGCCCAATGGATGAAAAGACGAAAAAAAAAAAAAAGAAGAGAAAAAGGATTTCCAATTTCAATTTCCTAAATCATTTTAATGTGGTATTGTATTTAAGATTCTTCTTATGAAAAAATCATATCTTTTGTAGTAAAGTATTTTTGATTGTCGTCAATGATTTTCTGTTTTTGTTGTTGGTTTTGATTTTCACTTTCCAAGCAACATTACCAAATAGACTGCTAGTGTTTAGATTGATTTATGGTGAAAAAGAGTAGAAATCGATGCCGGTGTTGTTGAGATGAGACTTGAACTGCTACTATTGTCGTGCCTAGCATCAGCATATACCTTTTCACAATACTTGTCCGAGGGGAAAACAATGAAGAAGAGTACATATGTATCTTTAGATCTTTTACGAGATCAGTTTAGACTTTTTGATTGGCATGAGTCTAATTTATCCACCTGTGTGCGGCAAGAACCAAGCAAGGCCTACTAACCTTGGCACAGAAAAACAGTTCAACAAAAAAGGAGAAATAAAACATCGTAGAGTACGTCTATTGCATAATTAAGTGGTAGTATTTGATACATAGAATAGGAGTTGCCAACTGAGTTGCTAGCTGCATATCGTCCACCACCTGATATTGTCACTCGTCTGCTGGACGAACTATATTTCTGCAAGCTAACTTTATTCTTATTCCTACATAGTGTATGATTGTGTCTCGTTTTCTTCATTGTAGCAATTGAGCAACATCATATGCTGTGCTTAGGAATAGAAGTTGAATGCCTGTACAAAATTAGGAACATGTAAATCAAGTACAGTCAATATAATTATCCATGTAACTAATGTGGATAACTATATTCAACTTGTATACCCAACAAACTTCTAAAAGACCAAATGACCAATTCAAAGTGATGCATACATTCATCATTTTCTCCATCGCTGAAAATCTTATCTGCTATGGTGTCGGCCATGCCACACATATTTGATGAACTTTCTTGATATCCATATTATACAAATCAATTGTATTTGGTGCAGTTAGTACTTAGTAACCTCGAGAAATGCACCTATACCCAATTGATGCAATTAATCTGGAATTATTCGGGAATATCATTGTTCTTGATATATTTCTCTGTTTGTAGTGTCCGAGTTGTTCCTGTGGTTTACTAATTTATAATGTGCTAATTAATATGATGAACTTGCAGAAAAAAGAGATGAGCTATTCGTACCTGGAAGCAATCTACGCTGGCGGAGAGCGCCCAAGGGAACGAAGCTTTGCAACGTTTGAGAGCGTTCTGCGTGTTATTATAGCTGTAACCTGCCATTTCAGACATGTATCCTTTATAACATAGGCATCCAAATACTTTATCTATGGTTTTGGTACCCGCTGCACTGAACCTTTGTCCAGCATAAGAGAACCCCGGACAGCAGGCTGTCCATGAAAGAAGGCTGGCCTTATCTCCATTAGCGAGACAATCACGACAATAAAATAGAGGATTGTCAGTGAATGTGAAGAGGCCAGCATCAGCAATTGGCGCAGCCATTGCTATCATGATCAGTACCAAACCTGTGCATCCCACATACAGCTTATGGGTGGTTGCCATTGGCTTGTTGTAGATGGCTTTGCCTGATGACCTGTATATGTGCTCGATCACCCTCAGGTCCTTGAACAATCAAGTAATTAGTTCTGATTGATGATTTTGGAGTTGGGGTTTTCTCATGGTATTTATAGGCAGCACGATACAGGAGGCTTAGATCTTATACATTTATGCATGGATACCAATACCAAATTTGTCCTATAAGCTATGTATCTAACCAATTAACTACTATTATTACCAAATACGTTCCTTTTACCCCCATCTTTCTCCTTATTGTAGCCATGTTTTCCTTTTAAGTTGAAGATATTTTAAATGTTTAACCGGCATTTTTGCTGTTGAAACTAGTCGAGAGTGCAGAGTGGAAGTTAGATGGAGAGATTGAATCAGGTTTGGCGAGCTACAAGAACTTTAAACGGGCGTTGTTTTAGTGTCTAAACATAGGATCTTATAAGTTTATAACCATATTTATCATGAATTAAATCTTCTAATCCCTATTTCCATGACTTGGAAGGAAATTTAAAACATTTTCGATGTTATTCTTATCATTATGTTTAAGGGGATGATTAAAAGTGACAATTCAACTCTATAAAAAAAAAAAAAAAAAGACAATTCAACGAGAAACAATGAAAATGAGTTCCCACGAGTATTTGTAAAATGCTTTTGTTAACACCTAGAGTATGTTTTATTGGTTTTCCATTATAGAATGTGATGGTAAGTAGAGATGATATTACAAGAAAAAAATTGCTATTGCCATCCCAGGTGAGGATCTGGTGGGGGCGATGAGCACCACTCTAACAAGAATTAGAACATATCTTTGATATCAAGTGTAAAGTACAGCATATGATCCTCAAATCTGTCCAAGATCCTGGACGCTCCTCCACTGCAGACAAAGAATCTCTCCTATCACTATAGACTAGTGATGATGATTTCATTTTTATTGCAAAAAACGAAACAGTTATCGTGAGCTAGCCATATTACTAGTTTTCTCAGTCCAGATTGAGTCGTTAGAGTTAGACTTACCTGGATCTGTGGCTAGCCAGGGAGTTTAACTAGTGTTGGTGACTTGGATTACATATGTTGGCGTTGATTAGCAAGGGCATATGCTTGAAATACCACAGATGCAGAGCTGCTAGTTTAATGAAAGTATATACAGATTATAGGCGCCTTCAATCCTAAGCGACCACTTGATATATGTTTATGGGCCTTGCACTTGAAAACTGTAACTTTCTTTCGTTGCTAGTTATAATAACATGTTTTTACCTCTATTCTCAGGGCCATACCAACACACTATCAAAGAAAGTTCAATCTAGAAACTGGTTTGCAGCTAGTTGCTTTTAATTTGTTAAACATCCTGAACCATAAACCAGCACCATAAAATCAGGCATTGGATCTATTATGCAGTATCAAGTCCTGGACAGAACATTTATGCAGTTTCCTTTAAAATAAAATAACTTTATGTTACATATCACAAAGTCCTGTATGTCTAGGCACCTTGCTTGATTAACTAATATCAGAGTAGGATCAACATCCTGGACCAGATCACCTGGAAAGACTAGTTTTTATTTGGTTCATTATTAGGCCATATTAATGCTGGGGAGATGAAGGATTTGAGTTTCTCCCCATATCAATGGTGTTAATGAATTGATTTTTGGTAGATTTATGAATTCATTAACTATGAAGAAAAATATAGCAATGGGTGGTAGTTGGTTATTCAAGCAATGTCATATGTCTATATATACTACACCAAAATGTTATTGTTAGCAACTTGCCACTTCCAAATTTTACGAGCAATTGCGCAGAGCTCTAAAGTTATCGCATCGCCATGGCTAACCGATGTGATCACCTGATCAAGTTTGGGTGCCTGGCTTTGTTGGTGCTGGCAATGATTGTCCCACCACATGCCAAGGCGGCCATCCTTACATTCAACCCCAATCCCCTCTACTATTGTCGTGATTGCCTCGCCAATGGTGATAAGGCGAGTCTGTTGTCATGGGCGACCTGCTGCCAGAATGCGAAGGACGTCGGAGACAAGTTGAGTACAGCAGGAGCCAAGCTGATCGATAAGCATATTGGGTGTGTAGGGATGCGCCAGTATTGCAGTGAACTTCCAGGATACAGCTACAACAATGCCCAACATATGCTTGATCGTTGCAAGGCCAAATACCCGTTCGCCATTTCTGCCTCATCAAACTGCTCCAGGTGATTACATGCATACGTGTAATGCTGTATCAATCTGCTTCCCGTTCTTATCTTTTGTTATTGATTAGGATGAGGATAGAAACACGCGAGCTATAGCTAGTAGCCTAGTAGCAGTAACTGTGTCTTTGATATATGCATTTTTTACATGTATCTTTTCAGCCTCAAGTAAAAGCTAAGTATATGGAGAGAGATCGTGATAAAGACGTCTGTGACAGGGAAGGACGGGGCGGAATGGCAGGGCCAAGCTACAACAAATATCTTACTTAAAAGTTGCTAAATAATGACTTGTATGTTGTTTACACCATGATATACATATATCCAGAAGGTGACAGGACGATAGTACCCGAATCACAGCTTACTCTAATTGAGCAAGTTCCAAGGAGAAATGTATTACATGTATCTCGACTACTATATTTGAATGGACATGTATTACCATCTAATTTTGTGCTGCGTTTCTCTTCCCCCCTTTTGGGATCGTATGTGTTGTGCACGCTTGCTGGAGTTTGTATTAACAGTGCAGTGCTGATGATTCAGCCCAGATCGCCTGCACCTCCAGATATGGGTATACTATTATTTGATTTGAATGAACTAAAGACATAAGATATTTACTACCTTCTGAGACATAAGTTGTTTACCATGAGACATATAATCCTATCTACGTTCTACATCAGTCGAATAACTGCAACCCACAAAAAGCAAGCAACTGCAACAGAAAGATGGAAATAGCAGAAGAGAGGCTTCAAGCTTGATAGTGTTAGGAGTAATTAGGAGTAGATGTCAATGAGAAAATGTGAGATGGATTGGACTACGTAACCCATTACCTCGTCAAACATTGTCGAATTTACAGGTAACCTGATATCTAGTCCAATAAACCACCAAATGGTACAAGAAACCAATTGAGGTTAGTATAAAACTGTATCAAGGTGATAAGCACGTTACACTTATTTTATTTGGATGTTTAATGTTTTTTAACTGAATAAGAAATAATATTAAATCAATTACAACATACTCATTATCTTCTCACATAGTCGTTACAATAAATCATATTTTTAATATTATTTAATATAAATTTAACATATATATTTAAGGTTTCAAACCCAATCAAAATGTGCCGACGGAATGAATATGTATTCCGCAAGAAGTGAATGGGAGGGGTTTGGGGAGAAACCGAGGAAGGGTGTCAACTCAAAGGCCAATGCACTTCATATTGTTGCTCATCTCTTTCTGTGTCTCTCTCGTTGTCTGTTTCTCTCCGTTGTCATGGTGGTCGTCAATGGCATCGGATCCATCTGGCGGCGTTGTGTCGGAATCTCAGCTAGTAGCCTCTCAGGTAGGTGCGTGTTAGGGTTCTTCCTTCCCCATTTCACCATTCTTCTACTGTTATGCCTTCAGCCTTCTTGGTTATCGAGATACCGTTGGTGGATGATCTTTGTTTTGGGTTTATCAATCTCATGGTTTAGGCTTCGCTTCTCGATTCTAGTAGTAGATGAATTGCGCTGCTTCAATTGTGCCTAATGTTGTGCTTTTTATTTCTGTACCAAGCGGGTATGTTGATGGTGGTGCGGCGAAGGTGCCTCAAATCTTCACCGTGTTGTCTCCGCGTGGAATTCCCCGCGTTTGCTTTACCGTGTCCATCTTCGCGTGATGTTGTTCTATAAAAGGTGGAAGCGGATTGAGAGAATTGATAGGTGGTGAGACGCAAGGGAGAAGGAGGAGCAAAGAGAAGATCTGCAGGAGGAAGGGACAGTGGAGATAAAGGAGAGAGAGAAAAAGAGAATCACTATTCATATATGCACACAAAATTATATTGAGGGTTTAAGGGATTCGTTTCAGAGATTATTATCTCTATCTCTTATTGTGAGATTCTCAATATTTTGAGTGTAGCCCCTTTTGTATTCCCTTTCTTTTGGTTAGTGGATT
>JAOVYX010014860.1:0-60025 GCA_035668315.1 Drosera spatulata | reverse complement strand
AAGGCAGCAGCATATGCAGCTTGCAAGTTAGACATGCCTTCGAATGGTAACTTGTTGTGCAGCAACTCCCACAGCACAATAGCGAAACTGTAGACATCTACCTTGTGGTTGTAATGCTTCTTCTCGCCCTGCCTCAATGTTACTGTGCTGTACAGCTGAACAAAAGAAAGATACGATTACACAATATGATTACCAAGTCTCACACCTTTCTTACTTCTTTTAAGTGGTGTGTGGACGTGGTATAGGTTCTCGAGGTATAGAGTAAACGGGATGCACCTCGGGAGCCATCCACCGGTATGTTCCTGTTTCAGCAGTCATCATTTCAGTTAATGATTCTTCTCTTGCTAATCCAAAATCAGCTAGTTTGACTGTTTTGTGATCTTTAGTCAAAAGCAAGTTATCTGCAAAATGCACAGAGATCAAAATTTTCCTAATTCAGGAAACTTTACTCTGGTGAAAACAAACACATAATGATGAAAATTTCTCCATAATGCAAGTATATAACAAAGTACAGAAAGTGAACACTACAGATGATGACTGGTTTTCTAAAGCATCTTTCCTGCTTTAGTCTACTAACTTGCGCCAAGACTCTAATATTTTTTCCAAAAAAAGAAAAAAAGAAAGAAAGAAAGGAAAAAAATAAATAAAATATTTGCAACAAGATGGTGAATTGTTAAAAATAATGTTGATTCATTGAGTAGAATCCCTAACCAAAAAAGGGATATAACATTTGGTTAACATGCCTCCATGTATGCGAAATTTCCCGACCAATAGGATCCCTATGCCCCTCACATTCCGCTTCATGTATGATTGCTAAAATGTATGGTTGAAAACTCTCTTCAAACTAATTAAGGTTAGGGGGGATATAGTAGATCCTGCTTTATCTCTAACTATGTTCATGAATAATGATCTTGGAGACATCCTGAAATTAAGAACGTACCAGGCTTCAAATCCCGATGTATGATACCATGAGCATGCAAGCACTCCATTGCACGAGCAATATCAAGGGCATACTCCATAGCAATTTGTCTTTCCAAACACCTTGGCCTCATGCTCATCAAGTATTTCCTCAGTGTTCCACCCAGCAAAAGTTCAGTCACAATCACTGTCACGGGTTCCTTACAAGCACCGATAAACTGTTCAAGAGAACAATCAAATTAACTTCACTTTGTGGCATAATAGTTCATGCACCAAGCAAAATAACTTCCTGAAATACGGAAAACATTAAGAAAAGATTCCTGGATAAGACATTGATGTAAGGGGAACCTTGACCAAGTTTCTTTGTTGAACTCTAGACACCATAGCAACTTCTCTAGCAAATCGAGCCTGTCGTTTGGCAATCTCTTCAGGGGTTTCCCCAACATTAACAACCTTAATTGCAACATTCTGATTCCTAAACCTGTAAGAGCACATTGTAGTAAACACAGCTAAATTAAAGGTTATCCTTTGATATTAATACAATGAAGACATAGAAGCTGGTCGATTGTGACAAATTATGTAGTAGATTTTATGCTTCAATGGAGTACAAAATGCACACTGATTACTGAATACATGCCACAAAAGGAACCATGACTAGAATAACCATATCCACGCAAGAAAGTTAAATTCATTATGTTCAAGGCTGTTCCACAGGAAGCCAGCAAGAAAACCCATTCAACAGATGAGGCACGACAACATTAGAAAAAGAGAACAATGTGTCGACTTACTTTCCTTCATACACTTTTGAATGAGCTCCTTCCCCGATCTTTGGTCCAACGAAGAGCTGATTCGGATCAATCAACCATTTTGCATCCAAATGAAACTCATCTGCCGAATAAAACCCGGCCCCAGATTCCATCTTCCCTAAATACCAGCAACTTCAAAACCTACATTATGAATACACCATCATATAAAACGAGTACGCAATGCCAAAACCATTACATTCGTCAAACCCTTTATAATGAATCAAAGGACACATAGAAAGCCAAGCTATAGCACTCAGAAGTGGAAGAGCAACACAATCCCACATCTCAAACATCACAAAGGTCGAAACTTTGCACAGTAATGCTCTTGAGCAGGCAAAAGAACACAAAACCCACAAATCCCTCAAAGAGATTGACACAAAAATTTGCTAACACCTCCAACCAAACCCTCAAAACCCAAATGAGACATCTCATAAAAGCTACAAGAATCACTTAAACCCCAAAGAGCTCAAATGGGTCATCACAAAACTCACTAAAATCCCAAAATAGGAAACAATAGAGGAGAACCAATCAAACCCTAAGAAACCCTCATAAAAAAAAACCAAAACCCGTTTCACCATTTCACACACCAACTCATAAAAACACAGAAAGTACATCTGCTACAGCTACAAGAACCATCAAATTGAATCAAGCAATCAATGAACCAACAAAAACATTTACTTTTCTCTAAAGGGTACAAGATTCACTTCAAACCCAGCACCGATCCACACATAGCCAAAACAAGAGCCCAACAACCCTTCTGCTCCAAATCAAAGAACATGAATCTGATGTTGAAATTGTTACACTCAAAAAGTCAAGACTGAGTGACTAAATGATAATGATAATGTGATGATTATGATGATAACCCCTCTTGTTTCTCCTCACATATGGGGATTTTTGGGGTCCTTTCAGGGGTGAAAACGGGGGTTGAAACGGAGACAGAAAGGGGAAGAGAGAAGGCAGGGTGTGACTTGGTCCACTCTTGCCTCTCTTCGATTTTGGTTATTTGCTCCAAGATT
Source organism: Drosera spatulata (assembly GCA_035668315.1). NCBI lineage: Eukaryota > Viridiplantae > Streptophyta > Magnoliopsida > Caryophyllales > Droseraceae > Drosera > Drosera spatulata. The sequence goes on along the minus strand of JAOVYX010014860.1, from coordinate 57,285 downwards.
TGCCTTTCTTGTGAGGTCAACTAGGGTCCCTCAAAAGAAAAAAGAAAAAAAAAAACAATTAGTAACCATTTTCTAGATTCTTATCCACGGGCTTTTTTTTTCTTTTAGGAATTAGTGTGTTATCCGCGTATTATGCGGGAGGATGTGTTAATATTTTTGAACTGTTTGGTTTGTAAAAAATGACAAATAAAGATTTTATCTATAAATATTTATAACTTTATATATATTGAGTATGATCAAGATACAACATAATCGAACAATATCAAGATGATATTGAGATGTCTACAAACTTCAAATACAACGACAATGTACAAAAGGCTCTTTAAAGATGTAACGGCTCTTCAAAATAACTTGGAATCTTCAAATCTATCTTCGATCTTTCAACATGAACGAGAACACCAGTCTTCAATATGTCGATTTAGAATCACGGATAGTACTCTCTTTAAGGAAGTAATTGCCTCCAATCTCTGTCGCTTAGGGTTAGTACGGAAGTGTACCTTCAGGATACGATTAAGTCTTAACGAACTGATAAGAAGCGAACTCAGCAAATTCATTGGATTCCGCTTTATTGTAACGAAGAAATCCGATGAATCTTTTAGATTTGTGTTTGAATGAATGTAGACATATTTGTGAAGGATTGACGATGAACATAAAGAGGTTGGATGGTTGAAAACTGACCAAAAAATATGTTTAAACGTATAAGGGTGCGTTTGTTGGATGAAAGGGCACAAGAAAAGCAATTGCCCAGAAAGTCGCACGATCATACCGCCTTGCACATGGCCTAAACTAAGCTGTGTGTGGAGCGAATGCAGAAAATGGGCCATGAGGACACAAGGTCATGTCACCTCGCGCACAGGCCACTTTAGACCGTGCATCGTTTGATATGAAATTTCAGAGCATGGGCACGCACGGTCGTGCGAGCAGACGCAGGTTAACCCAGGCTGTACTTTGAAAGCAACTTCTAAAAACAGAAAACTTTTCTCAGAATACTAAACACATTCACCAAACAAATTTTGTGTAAAAAGTTAAGGTCACGCGCGTAATGATATTGGTGCTGTAATGTCTTGACTTTTTTGTATTTTTTCAAAGAAAACCACTTGGCATTATTGTCGTTGTAGCACATTGTCCCATCTAGGCATAATCAACTTATCCTGATTTACGCATATGAAACAACTGAAATTATCATTAACTCAAACTATTTTACTTACTTATTTTACAGACACCCATTACATATAGTATTTGATCTCACCAAATCCTCCTTAAGTCTCAGGAGTAATATTTTACAGAATCTATGTGAGTTATTTATGGATGCATCCTCGCTACTAATACATTCCATCATCATACTCATTACCTGAAAAAGAAGAAAATAAAGAAAATAAGAAAAGTTGCTGTGAGCTATAAGAGCTCAATAACGTACCGCCTCCCCTTTCCAGGGGATATACGAGAGATGTAAAAGAAGAAAGTTTGATCATTTGATCATTTATTCCAACACTCTGGAAACAGCACACCAAACAAAGTAAACAATATTTAATATAAACACACAAAGTAACCAGGCAATCATCAATCCAGAAAACATAACCGTACTAAACATTTATCATATATCCATCCCCGTGTATCTCATTTACTAAATGTCCCAATAATGTTTTAGGAGCATACCAAAACATTGTGACATAGGCTCAACTCTTTACTTTTCACTTTCATTGCACGGGTCATCCAGTAGGGAGGCCAAACCCTAATTGAAGCCTTGAGTCTCTTGTAAACAAACCAGAATGACCTCCCCTGGTCGTTGCATGCATGCAAGGGGAATACTCACAGGTATCCCCCTTGGCCAGTCTTTTCCACAACACATTTGTTAATACTTTTGGAAAAATCGTCATATTGATATTACGAGGTGATGCCGAGCTTTGAATGTGTCTTTGATACTGTTTTTGATAGTCCATGTTATCAATTTTTTGTATTGAATATCATTAGAAGTATTTGTGAACAGTTGAAATTATTTCGGGGTCAAAACGATCATTCCTGGTTCAGAAGGTTCTGATACGGCATTTCGACCTCTGAAGCGAGCATCTCGACCTCTGGAATGGGTGTTTCGTCCTCTGAAACGAACGTCCCGACCTCTTAAACGAGTTTCTCAACCTCTGAAACGGGTATCCCAATTTCTATCCAACTCACCTTTCGACGCATTTAAATCTATAATTTCTTGTATACAACTCCAAATATAATTCCGTAAAATTCTACATAAACTACACTCCATAATATTTGCAGTTAATTAAACTTTCCATTATAAAACCTTACAACTAATAGCAGTTAATTAGTTCAAATAAATATTTTTTGATAGTTCAGACAGTTTAACCTTATTTCACTAATTAACTTATAACTCTCTACATATAACTTCAAATCCTGATTCGTAAAATGTTCTAAAAACTAAAGTTCCATATCTTTTCTGTGATATAAGGTTTGTCTTCTAAATCCTATTATGTAATTCCATATCAAGCAATAAAATCATCCCTATAACCAGTTTTTTACAAGTTAGCATATTCGTACGTTTTAATTTATATATTAAGATTCACGACTTCGAATAATGATTTATCAAATTCATTAGGAACTAAATATGTAAGCATTCAGCATATATTAAAATCAAAATTTATTTCAAAACTTGTAATTTTTTACAAAATTTGCAATCAAGATGATCACTTTCTCTTTAATAGTGAAGGATCCTTATTGCTTTGCCGCCTGACTTCTCCTCTTCTCCTCAAACTCTTCTTCTTCTGTTCTCTAGCCTATCTCTTCTCTTGCATGATAAGGAGTATTTTTTCTTTGTGCTTGTGAGAAGTTTTCAAGGAGAAAAGAACTTGTATTTATAAAAAAATAAATTAATTAAAATTTCGGTGGGTTATTATTGGATAATTAGTGGACGATTAGTGGACAAGTAGTGGGTATTGAATTTAATTTAGTTAGAGCAAAAGAATTGACATAAAGAAAAATAAATGTCAAAATCAGGTTTATATCATTTTGATATAAATACGGTATTTACATATTTAGATCGTATTTCCTCGTGTTTATGTATTAGGGTTGTACGTTATCCTCATTTTGTATTTTTTCACTATCATATCGAATGAGCCTTATAACCCCGTAAAATAAATTATAACATAAGATAGTTTATTATTCACATTAATTATCGTGAAAATAAATTTTTCGGAGTTTTCGGGTCCTTACAGGTGCTTCGCACTATTTAACCAGGCCCAGACCTAGACCCGTCCCGACACGCACATGTGTGTTTAGGCCCACTTTTCATCCAACTAAATAAGCATGGAATGATCCTACTTATACGGACACTGACATTTTATCAGAACTCCGATGTGGTTTTGGTTTCCCAAACAAGCAAATTGCTCCCTTTGTATTTAAGACATGTAATTAAGTTTCTCCATAAACTCAATCATTTTCATGCACCCCTAAGAACAATTGAAGAGCAATTCCAACAGATGGCCGAATCAAATGAAAGGAACTTGTTCTGAATATGTTACTTTGGAATGAGTATGCATGGTTGGAACTTCAACCAACATGCAAAGCCACCAAATGGCAACTGTAAGAGCCTAAAACATCTTAATTTGTTAATTTTTCTTCATTTAATCACTTCTCATCCAAAATAAAGATTCATTATCTGTTTTCATGTCTCTTTGTCTTCATGTCTTCATAAATGATTTTATTTGGTTACGATATCATCATCATAATAACTGGCACAATTTTTTTTTATTGAATTATTTACATGATTTTTTCACCAAAATAATAAATATACAGTTTCAAATGACATTGAATAATTTCAAAGGATCCTCCCAAATTTATGAATAGTTGAGATAAGCAAAGAGACAAACAAATAGAAGACATAAAATAACAAAAGATGCTTCCAAACTAATTGTTATTTATTATTTTTTGACAATTACATGAAAATTAATTAATTTACTCTCTCTGTCCTATATTTTTTGAAACGTTTTGACCCAATACGAGAATTTATGCAAGTGTTGAATTTGTGTGGATTTTGATGAAGAAATTTTCTTTTTTTTATGGTAGTGAAGTTTAACGTAATACTGTAACAAATGAGATTAATTTGGTTTTTTTTATGTTAAAAGATTACCAAAAATGAAAATGTTATAATTTTTTCGAGACTTCAAATTGAAAAACGTTATGATTAATATGAGACAGATAGAGTATATACAATGACATTTATGTCCCTAGATGACATACCATGAGAGTGCACTCTAAATTTATATTATATATTGATTGATTATTTAGAGAAGCACATCACACCATGATAAAGGTTATATAAAGTTTATCGAGTTGATGGAATGAATTTCAGATTTATGTAAATTTTTTTGATTATATAATTCTTTAATTATTGGATCGTTAATTTAATGTTGGTGATGGACCTGAAAATCATTATATAAACAATATAACACATATGTAGATTTGTTTTATAGAGTTATTGACTATAACACATATGATTAGGACACGCAGTTTGACTACCATCCTAAATGTAGCAAGACGAGCTTATATAGCTTTGCTTAGCTGATGATTTGATCATTTTCTCTCGAGCGGAGGCCCACTCTGTATCCCTCGCTTGATCATTTTTACGAGTAAGGGATGAAATACTTGCCTATCATCTGTTCCCTTTGTTGTTTCCAAAAATTGCTTGAATGCATTTTATAGGCTTATTATGTTCGACCCTTCAAGCGTTGCCGGTGGAAGTTATCTTGGGAAGGAGGCAATCCCTAGGCATGGTTTCGTTACATGGCTCGCTTTGAAAAATAAGCCCAGAGTTAAGGAATGGCTCATCCAACACCATCTTGCTGATGATGCTGTATGCGTCCTGTGTTACCAGGATTGTGAAACTCATGCTCATCTTTTTTGTGCCTGCCCTTATTCAAAGCAGGTTGCCTTGGAGATGTGCTGTAAGCCGAGATTGTGTGTTGGTGCAAGGACATGGGCTGATTGGTTTGATTCGGTTACAAAGGTTCTTGCTGGGAAGTCATAGAGACAAGCTGTGAGGAGACGAGTTCATGCTGTCATGATCTATAACCTCTGGGGAGTAAGGAACAAACGTGTGTTTAGTTTGGGAGGGAGAGAACCAAATGAGCTGATTGCCATTATCTGTAACTCAATGGATACTCTTGGTCTGCTTATTCCTTGAGAATTACTTTGTATGTAGCTTAACCCTTGAACTTGTAAAGGACTGCTGATGAGCAAGGTGTAATGGGAGACAATTAAGAAATGAAATTAACCAATTTGATGAACTTGGGATTTTTACAAATAGAGAGTTGAAATCATTGGTATTTATAAAAAACTAAACCAAATCATCATACGTAAAAAAAAAATCCATCCAAATCATGAGGTATTTACAAAATATCGTTCGCCGTCTATTTCTCTGGTCAAATAAATGATTTTTTTGGGATTTTTACGAATAAGCAACTGAAATCATTGATATTTACAAAAAATCAACTAAATCATCATATTTAAAAAACCCGCCCAAATCAAAAAGTATTTAAAAAATTACGTTTGTCTATTTTTCTTGTCAAAACTAACGATTCTTTGTTGTTTTTTCTTCTTGGCTATTTCCTTTTCAAAATTTATATACATGTATCTTAACTTTTTCTTCGAAATTTCTACCTTTGATTTGCTCTCATCGCAAGCTCACACTTCAAATCCTAACCCTAACTTCTCAATAATTTCGTCTCATTTTTTCAAAATTGGCATATTAAGATAGAATTTATATCTTGCATGCTCAACACCAAACTTTCGAGTTGTTTAGGTATTTTATAGTTCAAAATCGAAACAAGCATAGTTCGAAATGGAGACACAAAGGTATAGATAATATTCTGGGAAGGTGGGAAAGTGAAGAGAAGGATAATTTTATTATTTTTCATCATTTTTGTTAAATTTTAACAAAAAAATAACGACGAACGTTATTTTATAAATATCATATGATTTGAATGAATTTTTATAAATATGATGATTGAGGTTGATTTTTTTATAAATGTCAATAATTAAATCCCTTGCACTTTTGCAACCTTTCCTCTTTCCCCTATGTTCAAAACCCCACAAAACCCTTCTCCTCCTCTTCATTACCATCAAATCTCGTCAATTTTTCCCCTCATCGAATCCCCGCATCATCTCCGCCCCTTTCATTAATCAATACGACAAAAACACAACAAAACCGCCATTTTTGTTGCCATTTTTGTCCAACAGAGACAGGGCATTGATTTCTCACTCGGGTCTTAAAAAATGGATAAACTTTGATCGAGGTCAACACTGCCCAGACAATTTTGGGCTTTTTTCGTAACTGGGTATTGCTCGAAACCCGAGTTTGAGATCGTTGGTGAACTGGGTTAGTCTTGGATTCGTTGGTTTAGCTTGATTTTGTTGTGATTAGATTGTTGATTGTGGGTTTTGGAGAGGTGGATTGAAGTGGGTTTGTGAATTGTTTTCATTGTGTAACTTGTGTTGATATATTTTGTTGGTGTTAGCAAATGGTCCCTCAATGTGAGGACCAATACATCATATAGCATAAAACAAAAGTACCAAAATGCAAAAACAAAAAGAGAACAAAGGACCACATGTTTGGCCGGCAGTATGGAAATGGTTTTGCAGGCTTCACACACGGACGGTGGGCATAAAAACGTGTCCAACAACAGTGTTTTTTGATCAGGCCTATAAATAGGCAGCGAGGAGCATCTCAGATCATCATCACATAAATTCACACACAAGTCATCAGATGTTAACTATCCAGTTTGAGGTATTGAGTGAGATTCTCTACGGATATATGTTTACTAAGAATGCTGTTTGGTTGGGTAATGAATGCTGTTTACCAGTTTGCTGTTGTGTTGATGATTCATGGCTCGATACCAATAACGGTCCATTTGAGCCAGGATTGTAGGGACTTTTCCTTGTTTGTACTGGTCTAAAACGGTTGATCAAACGCATTGTTGAATGTTATGAGTGGTCTTTATGCTGTTGGATCGAGAACTTCTCGACTGTGGAAATGATTCTGAAGATCTCTGTAAACATATGTTTCAGTTGTATGAGTTAGCCTTTCATATTTGCCATTCTGTATGTGCTTTTAAGAGGTCAATTTTTCATTATAGGTGGGTTGAGATGTATTGCTCGATATGTTGAGTTGAGAATTCGATATGATGCATAACCTTATCAAAAGAATCATCATAATCATCGTATATTTTTCCAGGACAAGGGAATAAGGATGATGTGGCAGTGGGCTGAGTTTCTCTTCCCATTTACCTCACGGTAAACCTGCAGACCCTTTTAATTTCATTTCCTTTCCATTAGGATGCTTGATCCCAATTACCATTTTTGTCATACCCTTTCTGAATTTGAACCATTAACCCTAAAACTAAGTCATTTTGACTTCACTTAATGTAAGAGTTTACAGGTTGGTCTTAGGCATTATGGTTGCCTCCAATCATATGGCTTTCATGGAGGCTTGGCCAACATGGAGCTTATAGCTCATTTCTAGTCTGATGTCGTATTTTCGCATTTTCTTATGTTTGGTAGATAAGCTGACATTATGATTTATCCACTGAAGAATCTGATTGTGCCTCATTCATTGGGACTCAGCAATTTTGAAATTGGATCGGGTATGCTAAGCTGTGGAATCCTTCAAGAAGATGGAGGGCGGAACATCAAAGGAGCTTCAATTTCACCGGGAACCACCTTTTCTGGCCAGACAGTTTCGTCGAGTGGTAGTGTGGCATTGCCAGCCAGAAGGGGCGGGCCTAGAAGAATCACTCCAAGATCTCCCAATAAGCAGAAAAGCCTTCTTAGACTGAGCCATCCTGAGATTTCCGACGATGATACTAGATGTGAAGAAGCTGTTGTGTAAGTGCCCTCCAGCATGGAGTTCGTTGATTTGTGATTGCCTTCAATTCTATAATGTGCCTCTGTTTCAAGAACTTCATTCGAGCAAAATGCAGTACATCATTTAGTTTTGCTATTTGTGCAGTGATTCACTTGGAAAAAGACTACTATCTTGCTTGATAGCTAAACATCGATCTCCGATTTCTCTTTGCAGTCCCCCTTCCGTTGATCATCTGCTTGTAATATACTGTAGTAAGCTTTTATTTTTTATCTCTGAAACAGGAATACAAGTAAAAGGAAACGAGCAAAGCAAGGGAAGATCTACATACAATGAGGTCAGGTGCTGTCTCTGATTATATTGTTTTTACTTTGATTCCTGTATAGCTGTTGGCCAATGATTAGAGTACAGTTACCATGCTACCACATACTCGGAGATTTTTTTTTCCGTATAAATGTTCAAATGACAAACTACTTTTAAAGTAGACTTATATTGTAATCATTACAAAAGAATGGGGTTGGGGCAGAATCTACTCTAGAAAGTAGACTTGTCCGGTATTCATGGTATACCATGCACTTCATCTAGACGCTAGAGTTTTTGAATTTGGAGGAACTGATTCAGGTTGCGGATGAACTTGTGGCGGACTATGCTGGCCCAGGTGATGATACTGCCTCCTCAGACCAGGTCAGAGCGTGCCATCTCTCTCAGTGTCAATGAAAATGAAGATTGAAACTAAATCCATATTCGATTTGATTTGGTGGAAAGACAAACTTTTTTGCAAAGAACTGTGAAGGAGAAGAACGAGAGTAATGTTTTGTCGAATATTTAGGATATGTTGTTGGTATTGCAGAGACAATTTGTGGAGAAAAATATCCGGCGAAGGGTGTACGATGCTCTAAATGTATCCATGGCAATGGGTGTGATAAACAAGCATAAGAAGGAAATGTTCTGGAAAGGCCTACCTCGTGTTACTCTGAAGGATTTTGAAGATCTGAAGGTAACAACAGAATATTGGTATCCTGACATTATAATGTTACATTTTCAAGCATATTTCCTTGCATTTTTACTAGAATTATTCTTTTTGCAGGCAAAGCGAATGAACCTGAGATGTCGGATAGAAAAGAGAACTGCTTTCCTGCAGGAACTTCAGGGTCAAGTAAATACTATGGCATTTTCTGGTTTTAGACCTTTAGCTTGTAGACCGTACAACGGTATAAATGCAAGTTTAGTGCAGGAAGTTTAAGAATCTTAAATTGTTTTTGTGATTTTTGTTGGTTCATGAAAGTTTTCAGGGTATGAAAACCTGATTAAAAGGAATCGTCGGCTTTTTGGAGATGGATAAGCTGCTCTTGGTGGTGTCACTTTGCCCTTTATTCTGGTTCAGGTAGCACTGGCTAAGGCTCTTCTACTTCCCTATTTACATTGGTGCATTATTTGTGTATGAGTATCAGACACAAAAGAAGAGGGCGAATGTGATCTATCGTTAGGTTTGGAGAAAAATGGGGTGAATACGACTCTCATACTACACTTCCGAAATCATATAGAAACTTTTTTATTTTCTCCACGCCTGGTGAAGTCTATGGCTGTCGATGCTTCGGAGGTGGATCTAGATGAGCTGCTCTTCTCCTTTTGTTTGACTCGTTTCGCATCTTTGTTGTAGACAAAGCCAAATGCTACCCTCGAGGTGGAAATTTCAGAAGATATGCAGCTCGTTCATTTTGATTTCAATAGGTATGTCACCACTTTCATCATAACCGAATAGATGTTGCGGAGCAAGGAGTATTAAAAAACGGTGTCGAGGCTGCAACCACTACAACGTATTGGCTGCAGTGAGTGAATACTGTAAGTTTCACTTTATATACTGTAAGTTGAAAAATTTATACTATAAATTGATAAAAATTTATAACTGGGTTTTACGACTAAATTTTGACAGTATAATTATATCAATTTAAAATATAGATTTTTCAACTTACAATATAAAAAGTAAAACTTATAGCATCATTGAAAAAAAAAAAGTCAGAAACTTTACTCAGGTAAAAAAAAAAAAAGTGTATTGACAAATCCCCTTGGAGTTCTATTGTTATATTTTTGGCTTATTCCCTACATTGTGGTTCAAGTTGTTGTGTTTGCATCGCATCATTTGCATGGAAAGTAGTTCGTCACTTGTGAGGATCATGGATTTATAAGATAACATGCTGCGAAACATCGGAAACGATTTTCGAAATGACTGTTGTTAGCATTCTCTACTGTCTTTTTATGTGATGCTTGTAGTTTAAATACTTTGGTCGATTTTGTCGAGTGTTTTCCACAATAGATCAATAGTACTATACTATTACTGAACTTCCTCCTTTTCTTGTTCCAGCATCCCATTTGAGCTGCAAGATGACAACTACGTCCTCCAGCAAATGGAGAGATTCCAAAAGTTATCATCCCACAGAGTGTTAGCTCTTGGCGAACGCTCTGGCATGCCGAGCACTCATCTGTATCAGCCACATGAACAGCCGCACTCGAGCACCCTGGTTTCTTCCCCAACATCTCCACTGCCTTCTGAGGTGTCCATAAATCACACATCAAGCAAGAATTTTAGTCATGGCTCCTTAGATTTCCGGTGAAATCACTGGATTGCTATCTCTTGTCAGTTAAAGATACGTAAATCATTTTGCCCATGTAATAGTTCGCTTCATACTTTGATATTCAATCAAGCTATTTTTTGGAATGATGTAATAAATGTAACTCCTTGATTTTACTGGAGAACCCAAAAAGCTGATAAAGAGATCACTTTCTCATGTAAATTACCTGGTTTCATACTTTGTTCAAGATTAGAGGGTTATATGATTCAAAGTTCTAACGCAGATCTCAATAACGATGGTCCTCACTACGTACACAGTTAGAAAAACTTCTCATGTATCTTTGACCCAAAAAAATAAAAAATAAAAATCTCATGTATACAGTAGCCTATACGACTCGGTTTTCAGGAGACATAACTGCTTTTTCCGATGCCGCTTTGTTATACTTAATCTGCAAACGACATTGTCGATATGAGTGTTCGTCAAGTGATCGTCCATGGTTAAAAGCACTTGCAGGATTGAGCAAGCACCACAAGATCATGTCGGCCAACCATGGTTGTGATTTCCTCGAGCTGCATATCGTCCATCTCACAGGCCATCTGTTCACCAGCATTGTCCATTGAAGTTTTCACTTTTCAGCAACTGAAATGCCATGAAAATACAATGCATTGTATTCCACATCAGGAACTAAAAAACGTCTGCATTCTTCCAACTATACCGTCATCAGAAAAAATACCTGAACCCTGTTGCCCACGACGGAAGTGTTCCACAAGGCGAACCGAAGACCAAGTCAATCATCACAAAAATCCTGAAATCGACAACACGGGATATATGCTGCCACACAAAAAATAGAACAAGTAATAGTTCTTACATTTGATACACACGGCATATATTCTTGCCAAGTCTACGCCGGAGTCAAGTCTTCTACTGAAACAGTAGGAAAAATCTAGTGAACAACAAAGGCCCCCAGTTCTTCATCTAGTCTTTATCGACTTACCATTGACTAGAATGACTTTGTTCAATCTGATCCCGTGCAATACGCTAATCCAACTAGTATATAAGGTGGTGATATCTCACTCATATAAATCATCCACAAAAGTAACAAAAATTAACCAACACACACAATGAAAAAGTTATATTTGCTCCTCCTCTGCCTATTAGTTTGTGTCGCCTCTACCTCTTCTTCTCCCATTCTGTGTCACAATATCGAGAGATCTGCTTTGCTAAGCTTTAAGCAGAGCTTTTCTATCGATTTCTCCGCCTCTGTTGACCAATCTGCTTACCCCAGGACTAGATCCTGGAAGCCTACGGGTAACCAGAGTGATTGTTGCGAATGGGATGGGGTTGAGTGTGATGAGCATACCGGTCATGTGTTGAGTCTTGATCTGAGTAGTAGCTGTTTGTACGGTTTTCTCCCATCCAACAGCACACTCTTTGAACTTGTCCATCTTCAAGCACTTAACCTCGCCGACAACGATTTTAGGTACTCACCTATCCCATCTAAGTTGGGCCATTTCCTGAACTTGAGGTATCTCAACCTGTCTCAGTCCAGACTCTATGGCCAAGTGCCAATAGAAGTCTCCACTTTGTCCAACCTGATCTCCCTTGATCTTTCTCTTAACCTTGAACAATCATCCAGTTTCCAGTTGTTGACGCTTCAACATCCAAGCCTAGCGACCTTAGTCAAGAATCTCACATCCTTGGAGGTACTCTCGTTAAGCCAAGTGAACATATCATCCCCATTTCCAGAAATAAAAGCTAATTTGACATCCCTGAGAAGTCTTCGACTTGTCAACTGTGGATTGCATGGCCTGTTTCCGAAGCGTGTCTTTCTCCTACCCGAACTTGGAGTCCTCAGCTTGGGTTACAATACAAACCTTTCCCGCACTTTTCCAGAATTCCAAAGTACCAGCAAATTAAGCTTGTTGTTAATTGAAAATACAGGGTTCTATGGTCGACTTCCCACTTCCATCGGAAATCTTCAATCGCTAGAAATGCTAGATCTTTCCACATGCAATTTTGAGGGCTTGATTCCAGCCTCGCTCGGCCAGTTATCCCAGCTGATACATCTCGACCTCTCTTCCAATAGTTATTTTGGGGAAATTCCTCTTTCACTTTACAACCTCACGCAACTTTCATATCTGGACCTATCTGAATGCAATTTTCAGGGTTACCTCTCAAACGCAATTGGCAAACTATCTCATTTGACACATTTGAGTCTTTCAGGCAATAGTTGGATCAGTGAAATTACCCGTACTCTCTCAAACCTTACCCAACTTTCATATTTAGAGATTCACTACTGTAATCTAGTCACCCACCTTTCCATCTTGTCACTTTCTCATAATGGTTTAGGAGTGATGTCCCACCTTTGGCGAACCTGACAAAATAGATTACTCTAGACCTTAAATACAACCATTTCAGAGATTCAATCCGGAAATTCATTTTAGGACTCGAGAATCTTGTATCCCTTTCCCTGCAAGAAAATAACTTCAACGGTGCCGTAGAGTTTGACATCATTGTTACAAGCAAAAATCTTCAAGCACTAACCCTCTCGAACATCGAGTTGTCCACCAATATCCAAAACAATAGCTACTATCCACAGTTCATGTATATAGATCTCACCACGTGCAATTTGATTCGATTCCCACACTTCATTCATAACCAAACAAGACTCTCCCACCTAGTACTTAGAGACAACAGTATCGGAGGACCCCTTCCTGTCCCTCCACCATCTTTGGTTGTCTTTGATTTGCATGTAAATGCACTTGAAGGCGAGATTCAAACAAGTATTTGCAATGCTACTACCTTAATGATGCTACAACTGGGAGGCAACAACTTGGGCGGCATGATCCCTCCATGTCTATTCAACCTTAGCAATCTCTTAGCATCTCTTGGCTTAGAGTACAACTCTCTTCATGGAACGATCCCTGAAGCTTTCACAACCCTGTGCAAATTGAAATGGTTGATCCTGGAAAGTAACCAAGTGGAAGGGGCACTTCCCAGATCACTAGCCAACTGCTCATTCCTCGAAGTGCTAAACCTGGATGACAACCATATTGTTGATACTTTTGCCCATTTGGTTGAGTGGACTACCAGAATTAAAAGTCCTTAAACTAGAATCAAATACACTCCATGGTCCATTACCACTCGAAGTTGGGCTTGGCTTTCGAAAGTTGTATTGTCTATTGCTTTCAAACAATAATTTTATAGGTAGCATGCCTGATGACTTCTTTGCAAATTTGTACAGCATGGAGCGGCCGAGACCACAACCTCCTCAAATTGTTTTGTCGAACCACTTGCTCGATGAGGAGATAATAGACACATTCTCACTTGATTATTACCCGTCCCATGATATTAACCATGGATGGTCAACTGGGTCCAAGTATATTCCAATATAAATAAACCTCTCGAAAAATTGAATCGTTGGGGAGGTTCCCAACTGCATACGAAGCCTGCAGACACTACAAGTTTTAGATCTTTCCTATAACAATCTCACCAAAGCAATCCCAACATCTTTCGAGGAACTATCAAATCTCTACTGGTTGGACATTTCTCACATGTTCTCAGGAGAGATTCCTCAACAACTAACTCAGCTATCTCTCCTCAATCACCTCGACGTCTCTTTCAACCAGCTCACAGGACCTATCCCACAAGGCGGCCAGCTCATCACGTTCGACAATGACTCCTTCATTGGAAACTCAGGGCTCTGTGGCATTCCCCTATCCAAGAAGTGTGGGAATCTTGAGGTTCCGGCACCTCCTCACGACTCTTCCTCTCAAGAAGATGAAGACTCAACCGATGTGATTGTTTGGGTTATCAAATTGATGGGATACATCAGCGGCCTGGTGGTCGGAGTGGTCCTCGGGCGTATGATCACAAGCGAAAACCATGATTGGTTTATAGAGACATTCGGAAGAAGACAGCACAAGAAAAAGAAGAGCAGGAGACATATCAGATGAAGTAGTCCACATCATCACAACTCGTTCCGGTGAGCAAGTCTACGTGAGTATCAACCATGCAAGTGAATAAACAGCTTCCCTCGAGGAAAAGCACCTGTGTACTACAAAGTGTAATGTAATGTGCACTCCTATCAGCTACGATAATCTGTACTTTATTGAAGTAGATATCAATTCTAACCAATAACGAGAAAACGAACAGCGCGCGCAATGCAGACCATAATGCCACGGGAGACACAGCAAGCAACGAACCTGTTCCCTTTCGTTACGATCCATTCGTCACAAAAGAATAAAGCCGACGTCGTTGATGAGGAAACTATTGTGATCCATTTTCTGACATCATCTCCTGATCCTGCGTTGCAAAGAGAAATTAAGAACCGAAAAGACGAGAATCGGAGACCAAGAATTGGGATCCACCCGCATTAAATACCGACCATAAATAAACCAATAGTCAGGAAAAAAATCTCCAACCCAACCCAACCAGATAGATATTCCTACCAGACGGAGAATAGAATAACCACACAAAGAGAAACCAATAACATGTAATCACAAAAACAAAAAATGTTTGCTTGGTTTTGACTCACCGAGCACTGCGATTAATCATTGATTTGCACGGCGGCCTGAGGGAGACGGTAGATGAAGGTCGTCGGCGGCATGAAGCGGCGGCCGGTGGTGAAGTGAGGGCGGTAACCGGCGATTGGATGATGAGGGGCGGCGACGGCAATCGTGGTTAGGGTTTTGGTTTTTGATGTTTGATGAAGTTCGATTTCTACGATTCTTTGTGTTGTCGGCTGATCATGTGTCATGATTCATCATGAGCCATCGCCGCATAAAGGGGAATTTTTTCCACACTGATTTTTTCTCTACGGTGAATGGTGATTTCTCAGGGGTTATTTTGATATTGTCCATGAAAACCAACAATAACCAAAAATTAAGTTTATCGGGATATGAAGATGATAAGATGTAGATAATATTTTCTCTAATTTGATAATAAAAAGATCATCTTTTGAATTGTTTGTGAAAATCAAAACCTATAATTTTTACACAGAGAGATCTTGAATATAATCTCACGTGAAACAAAAAACAAAACCATTTTTTTCAATTTTTTGTTTTGTATTTTTATTTCATTTAATTAATTATTTCGTCAATCAACCGAACCAAACCGGAAATAATATTGATATTAAATAAGCCCATAATTTCTCCCATCTTTGTCTTATCCTATGCTCATTATATTATTTACATTAAAGATTTGAATCCACCTACACAATTAGTCCTGTGAGTTCAAGTTGCACGAATTAGAGAGATCACCCGCTAGCTTGCTACAATTTACGCAAGGCTTCTCTATCCGAGCCTTTGGCCCTTAGTCGATAAGTAAACCTATAAAAGCATACGGATTGCATCACGGGAAGAATGACGTGACCCAGATCACAAAGAAAGAACTACTATATGCTATTAGCATGTATCCAACCCATGAACAAATTTTGATAGCATCGATGATTTTCAGACAGAGACACAATGTTCGAGTGTGATTAGGCTCCTATGGGGATCCAAGACATTTCGAGATCAGTACAAAATATATGCTGTTTCCTTCTACGCATGCTATAAGTCATGTTTGATAGTACATTTAACGGGTTCCTCGACATCATCAGTTTGCTGCAGCGGGTGAGGAATCTGCTATAAGGGGTAACTGCCTCTACATGTATTTGATTCGACAAAATGCCAAAGTAGATGCTTGGTGACTGTTAGTTGTCCGCTGCTGCGCTTCCTAATCTTCTTTCTTTTCATCAGCAGCACTTCAAGAAAATATTGCAAGAACAAATGAAGCTTGGTTAGATAGCGAAGAGATGGAACGGCCATATCCAGCAAGAAAGGGCCTTTGATTTCCAAAGAGCATAAACAACTCGTACATGCCTCACTACTCCATCAAGGAACAGCATGACTACCTGGTGTCAACAGTGTCTTTGGCTCGTTGATGACAGTTCGTGCCATCTTCTGGATCAGAATCATAAGCTTCGCCATTCCAGATTTGAGGTTTTGGTCGTCCGTCTTTGTCTTCTTCATACTGTATCCATTCAGCGTTAATAACTCACTTGATACATAAGATAAACGAAGAGTATAACCATCTGAGTTACAATGTAAACCAATTACATTGTAAAATTGGAACAGAAAACAAAAATTCAGAAACAAAGAATACAAATCCACCAACATAAACCAATTACATATAACCCAACCCTTAAATCACTAACTGATATTCGTTGGAAATAGCTTAGAATATAGATTCTTTCCCCTTCTATGAAAAATCCTCAGCATTGTAAAACTGAACATACAGGATACACTACAAAATAACCGTGTTTTATCTATGGAAAAATTCCGTCGCTAAAATATATTATCGACGGTAATGACGGAAACAATCCGTCGCTAACGTAGAAATCAACTACGGATCCGTCGATAAACTGAGAAAAATCAAGACGGATTGACTTTTCCGTTACAAAAATCAATTTTCTAGAAGTGCACAATATTAACGACGGAATCCATCGCTAAGGTTGAAATAATTTTAGTTACGGAATTCCATACCTAATTCTTTAGGGTTTTTACTGCGGAGGGTGAAGATCATAATGTGTGTAGACTTAAAAGATCTATATATGATCTCAAACAGGTTTCGAGACAGTGGTTTCTCAAATTTTGATGAGGTGGTGACTTCTTTACGGTTCCGCGAGAATCCTGTTGAACAATGCATAAATCACCAAATCAATGGGTGCAGCTTCATCATCCTTGTCCTTTATGTGGATGACATACCACTTGCTTGCAATGATCTTGCTATGTTGCACAAGACTAAGAGGTTGTAGTCAGCGAATTTCGATATGAAGGATCTTGGAGAAGCGCATTTTGTTCTTGAGATTGAAATCGCAAGAGATCGTTCACGTTACCTTTTGAGTCTTTCTCAAGGGACTTATATTGAACGTGTTCTTAAGCGTTTCAATATGTTAGGTTGCAAACCTGGTAGTGTTCCTGTTTGTGTTGGTGACAGATTGAACTCGTCGTAGTGTCCTAAAAATCCAGTTGAGAAGGAAGCTACGAAGCGATTTCCTTATGCTAGTGTCGTAAGGAGCATTATGTATGTACAGGTTTGTACACGATCGGACATTGCTTTTGTTGTTGGACTTCTTGATAGATACCAATCTAATCCAAGACATGTCCATTGGGTTGCTGCTAAGAAGGTTTTGAGGTATCTGAAGAGGACGAAAGATTATGTGCTGACTTATCGTAGAGTTGATGACTTACAGTTAGTGGGTTATTCAATCTAATTTTGTTGGCTGTGAGGATGATAAGAAGTCCACTTCTGGTTATGTCTTCTTGATGGCAGGCGGGGCAGTTGTTTTGAAGAGTGAAAACAAAAATATGTTTCCACTTCTACCATGCAAGCCGAATTCATTGTCTGTTTTGAAGCTGCGATTAGAGCCGTTAAGTTAGGGAACTTCTTGCGTGAGTTGACCATTGTTGATTTTGTGTATAGACCCATCCGTTTGTTCCATGATAACCGAGCTGATGTGTTGGTCATTAACAACAATAAAGGTATCATAAGGTCTAAGACCATTAAGGTGAAGTACATGTCCATCAAGAAACAAGTACAAGACGGCTACGTTTCAGTAGAACATATTGGTATAGATGATATGGTTGTTGATCCCTTAACAAAAGGAATATGCTCAAATGTCTTTCAGAGACATGTTGGTAGCATTGGCTTAGTTGCATGATTGGATGTTGTCATTTAGTGGGAGCTATCATTTGTTTTGCTTTACTCTTGGACATATTATTTTATCTATGGTATTATTTCTTTTATGAAGTTAAATAAAATGCAGCTTTTCATAATTGTCATATATTTGACATGTTGGTGTTATATATATATATGCTAACTTCATTTTGTCTAAAAGTGTCGAAGTTTTTGTCAATTTTGAGCAAAGACTAGGGTAATAAGTTGAGTCATGTTATATGTCTTAGGACACATTAAAGTATATCACGTGATAATAAAGTCAAGACATATGGGTTTGTTGGAATTGATTTTCTCGAATCGTACGTTGATACATAAGGTGAGAAAAAGTGTGACTAACAAGAGGATAATACATGATGTTTATTTGTCACATTACCATATCAAATTCATGTCAGTACATTTGAGAGTTTTCGTCACCATAAAAGGTCCTGTGTCGCTTACAAAAGTTATGGTCATAATCCAAGACTCGAAGTTCTGTGGGACCAAATTGTTTAGAAGAGCGTTTTTATACCAATGATTTTTATTGTCGATAAATTTTTTGAACTACATAAATTAGCCCATGTTTAGCTTGGTTTTCATAAACAAACTATTTTTTAAAAAAACACTCTTGTTTTTATTTTGATTTTAACAATTGATGAAACCCAATGGAAGAATGTTGGATTTATTTTAATAAATAAATTATGTGGGTTTTATTTATTGTTGTGTTGGGGTAATTTTGTTGGTCTACTTCATTGAGACATTGGGCTCTTAGTTGGTCTAATATGGACTGGTTAGTGTGGGTTTGATAGTTGTTTATTGGTCTATGAGAAGGTTCGTGTGTCAGTCTAGTGCATAGTAAGCCGACTCATTCAAGAATGATTTTGTATCATTTTGCCGATGGTTCTCTTATATTCGGAATTCGGTATCTGATATGCCAACTTTTCCAATGGTTCTGACAACAAGGAACTCGAGTCTCAATAGTGCTCTACAAGGAAATCGAGAAACAAGCTAAGCTTATACTCGTATTGGTCCTGAAACAACATCCATGTCACATAAATCCTCATCTAGTTTGGCAGAAGTTCTACGTAAAGAACATAGATGCTTCCGAATCTACGCTTGAGTCAAGTCTTTCTCACGTGTTTGAAGTTGTGCGAAGTTGCCCAAAAGTCTTCGTCCTAATCCTCACCAACTTTCCAAGTTTTTTATACTACTAATCAAAAGGGTACGCAATAACTATTATTCATGCTATACGTTGACAATTTTATACACTTTTCAAGTATACATTCTAATTTTTATGCCTGTAGATGAGCTTACAGGCTAGAAAGGAACTCCTTAATTTCCTTAAACAACGACATTGATGATGCGTTACCCCTCACGATTTAAGTTTGTACATAGTCGTTCTACTAGCATCTTGTAAACATCCCAACCAAGACTTCATCAGCTTTTTGAAGTCCTTCGACTACCTGGCCCCTATAAGCTAAAGTCATACGACTAAATTTATAGGGAACGAGTAGAATACACTATGCACGGACACACAGGAACAAGGCTCGCCGCAATGTAAATTGCAAACCCGTATCATCATAAAGGAAAAACACAATCGAGCTGCTGCAAAATCCTAGGATTTACCTCCTCTTCTATGGCACGGTCATGAAGTAATAGCTCAATAATCGGCTATTAGTACGGCCATCAGTGGATCGATCAAATATTGAAAAATTATCTGCACAAGTGACTGCGGCCGGCGATGTATCAAGCCCCTTGACCACCGGTTACATATTTCAGAAGCAGCATGAAATCTGAGCAGAAAAAGTAGCCATAAGAGATCTGAATGAGTCAAATTACCATAAGCAGCAAATAGCCATAAGCACAGATAATACTAGCAGGATACTGCCATGTCCAGCTTGATTAAGTAATAAACAGCAACGAAGGAGTACTCAGACTTACATAGATAACATGGCGAAGGCTCATGAACAAATCAAAAGTTATCTATGAGTAGTAGTTATACATTGATACGCAACAAGTGATATGTTCTCATTGACTCAACTTTTTCTAACAACTTTTCTAAGAAGTTAAAAGTCAATGTCGACCATTGACTCGCTAAAGTTTTTTTATGTCTTCCAACTACTTGTCAATAAAGTCACCGAATCCCATATGTTAGGCCAAGCTTATCAGATTATAAAGAGATCCCCTCGATGCTTCATGTACAACACCTACGAGCCTAACAAAACCTCTCATCAAAGAAACATAATGAAGTCGCATTTTCTCCTCCTCTGCCTCATTGTTTGTGTCGCTTCTGCCTCTTCTATCCCGACTTTGTGTCACGATGCCGAGAGATCGGCTTTGCTAAAATTCAAGCAAGGCTTTTCTATCCATCATTCTGCCTCTATTGATCCGTTTGCTTATCCAAAGACTCGATACTGGAAGTCATCCGGTAATGCAACTAGTGATTGTTGCGAATGGGACGGCATCGAGTGTGATGAGCATAAGGGTCATGTGATAGGTCTTGATCTCAGTAGCAGTCTCTTGGATGGTTCCATTCTACCAAATAGCTCACTCTTCAAGCTTGTTCATCTTCAAGCTCTTAACCTCTCCGACAACAATTTAAGGTATTCCCCTATTCCATCTCAGTTGGGTCATCTTTTGAACTTGAAGTACCTTAACCTATCCCAGTCCAGAGTCTCAGGCCAAGTGCCAATTGAAGTCTCCACTTTGGTGAAGCTGATCTCCCTTGATCTATCTCTCAACATCGAGCCATCATCCGGTGCCCAACTCTTGCAAATTCAAAACCCGAGTTTGTCGACGTTGGTTACGAATCTCACTACTTTGGAGATACTCAAGCTCAGCCAAGTAAACATATCTTCCTCAGTTCCACGAACATTAGCTGATTTGACCTCTTTAAAGATTCTTCGTCTTCAAAACTGTAGTTTGAACGGTTCCTTTCCTGAAGGAATCTTTCAACTACCAGAACTTCAGTTTCTTAACTTGGCTATCAATACCTATCTTTCCGGCTATGTTCCTGAAATTCCCAGGAGCAGTAAACTCAAGACAGTAATTCTTTCTGGTACCAGTTTTTCCGGTCAACTTCCTCTTTCCATCGGAAATGCTAATTTCCTAGAGATACTGTCACTATCTTCTTGTAACTTTGAGGGGCCTATTCCAAGCTCGCTCGGCAAGCTAACCCGGTTGACAAGTCTAGATCTCTCCCACAATAATTTTACAGGAACCATTCCGCCTTCGATCACAAACCTCACCCTGCTTTCTAGCTTGAAACTTCCGTATAATGGTTTACGAGGCAATATCCCACCTTTGTCAAACCTGACAAACCTGATTACTCTGCACCTTAATTGCAACCATTTCACGGGTTCAATACGGGAATTCATTTCTGGACTCGAGAATCTTGAATCCCTTTTTCTGGGAGAAAATAACTTCGATAGTCCCGTAGAGTTTAACATCTTTGTCCCAAGCAAAAATCTTCAAGCACTATCCCTCTCGAACATCGATCTCATTTTGTCCACCAATACACATAACAACAGCTACTATCCACAGTTCGTGTATTTAGATTTCACCGCATGCAATTTGATTCGATTCCCGAATTTCATTCAAAACCAAACACGACTCTCTTACCTAGGGCTTACGAACAACAGCATCGGAGGACCCCTTCCTATGCCTTTACCTTCTTGGACAGTCTATGATATGTCAGCAAATTCATTGGAAGGCGAAATCCCGACAGCAATATGCAATGCTACCTCCTTATTGATCCTAAAATTGGGAGACAACAAGTTGACAGGCAGGATTCCTCCGTGTCTATTCAACCATAGCAATCACTTGGAGATTCTTGATTTACAGTACAACACTCTTCATGGAACGATTCCGGAAGCTTTCACAAGCTCGTGCAAATTGAAATGGCTTATCCTGGGAGGAAACCAAGTGAAAGGGGAACTTCCCAGATCGCTAGCCAACTGCTCATCCCTCGAAGTGGTAGCCCTGGATAACAACAATATTGTTGATACTTTTCCCATTTGGTTGAGTGCTCTACCAGAATTACAAGTCATTAGACTGGAATCAAATAAACTCCATGGTCCATTACCACTCGAAGTTGGACTTGGCTTTCGAAAGTTGTATTGTATAAAACTTTCACAGAATGAGTTTACAGGTAGCATGTCCGATGACTTTTTTGCAAATTTGTACAGCATGGAGCGACCGATCCCACAACAAACTCAGATTGTTGTCTCCAGCTCCTTGCTCGATGTGGAGATAACATACTACCTTAATATTTTCGAGGGCTACGAAAACTACCTTGATATTTTCAAGGGCTATGATAACCAGGCCCACTACAATCCAATAATCATAGACCTCTCACACAATAAACTTGTAGGGAAGGTTCCCGACTCTGTACGAAACCTGCATACACTTCAAGTGTTGGATCTTTCTTACAATAATCTCATTGGAGCTATCCCAACATCTTTCGAGGAACTATCAAATCTATACTGGTTGGACCTTTCTCACAATTTGTTCTCAGAAAAGATTCCTCAACAGTTAACTCAGCTATCTCTCCTCAATCACTTCAACGTCTCTTACAACCAGCTCACGGGACCCATCCCACAAGGCGGTCAGCTCAACACATTCGACAATGACTCCTTCATTGGAAACCCAGGGCTCTGTGGCAGTCCCCTATCCAAGAAGTGTGGGAATCATGAGGTTCCGGCACCTCCTCACAACTCTTCCTCTCAAGAAGATGAAGGCTCAACCGATGTGATTGATTGGGTTATCAGATCGATGGGATACATCAGCGGATTAATGGTCGGAGTGGTTTTCGGGCATACGTTCACGAACAAAAAACATGATTGGTTTATAGAGACATTCGGAAGAAGACAGCACAAGATGAAGCGAAGGCATACCAGATAAAGCAGTCCACAGCATCACAACTCGTTCCGCTGAGCAAGTGTACGTGATATTGTTAACTATGCAAGTGAATAAGCAGCTCTCCTCGGAAAAGCGCTAGTGCACTATTATTTGTTCTCTTTTCGTACCAGTGTAATACTATTTGGTCGCTGTGGAGAATAAAGTGTGATATGATGTGAACTCTAAGAGGCTATGATAATATGTATTT
Source organism: Drosera spatulata (assembly GCA_035668315.1). NCBI lineage: Eukaryota > Viridiplantae > Streptophyta > Magnoliopsida > Caryophyllales > Droseraceae > Drosera > Drosera spatulata. The sequence continues at coordinate 34,049 of JAOVYX010014860.1, read as the reverse complement.
TATTGATGGGTCGTCAAAATGGCATATATATGCAGGATAGTATAGTTATCAATAGCGAGCAGCGAACCTGTTGTAATCCATTTCATAACATATAAGAGCGAGGGCGAGCAGCGAACCTGTTCCCTTTCGTTACGATCCATTCATCACAAATGAATAAAGCAGACATCGTTGATGAGGAAACTATTGTAATCCATTTTTATCCTCATCTTCTGTTCCCACGTAGCAAAGAGTTTTACAACCCTAAACTGAAAATCAGAGACGAAGAATTCGAATCCAGAAACAGAAACCAATAACATGTGATCGACTCACCGAGCACCGTTGTCGCTGAGAATCATTGCTTTGCACGGCGGCGAGATTGTGGGAGCCGCCGGCCATTTTATGACGAGGGTGGGAGCATTTGGGTTAGGGTTTTGTCTCTCTTGAGTCTTGACTTTCAGTTGACGAGATCTGCAGAAGTGTTTTTTTTTCCCCTATAACATTACTGGATTTTTCGACACCATGTAAACCTGGAATTTTTTTTTGGCACCTGTCCTGGAATTTTTTTATATTTTTATTTTTTTAATGAGACTCACTGCGGGTAAGTATTTTGCTCGTTATTCAAAATACAAACGTGAATAACAGTATCGGGTGGGCTATCTTCCCAAACCCTGCTAAGATGACAATCTGAAACAACACGAGCCATTTCATGAGCAGCTTTGTTTGCTTCCCGAAGCACCCACGAGCAACTTACTTCACGACATTCATTGATCATCGCCAAACAGTCCTGAATGACGGTACCATGTAGAGACATGTCTGCTCTCCCTGATCGAAGCATCTCTATGACTTGGTTGCAGTCGGCTACAATAATAATACAATCCATGCCCTTTGATCTTGCAATCTCCATACCCAGTTTGACTGCAAGCGCTTCTGCCACCACCGGCTGTAACATCATTCCTATGGTCTTTCCCCCGGCTGCCACTAACGATTATTCCACATACTCCACAGGATCGTAGCTACTTCGGCTACCTTCTCACTGTTCAGATCTATCATTACTGAGAACCAGGACCGGAAGGTGTTGTGGTTTTCGATCGTAGGCAACTTTCCTGGATCTTAATGTCAACGAAATTGATCCCAACTAATCAGCAGTTATATTTAGGACAATTTAGGTTCTGTTTGGTACTAATTATGTTTCTTGATTTTTGTTTTTGTTTCAAGACGAATTTCTAGTCTTCAAAAAGGTATGAAATGAAAAATAAACCAAAAGGTAAGAGAGAGTAGTTATGTAAAATGATTTCAGTTTTTTTTTTTTTTAATTGATTTTCTGTTTTTGTTACTTTATCCGTGCAAGAAAAATTACTACACTTATTTTGAGACGTTCTTTAAACTATATCAGAAAATTACTTATTCGACTAGTGGTAGAGTTAACAACTAATTATCGTTAATGTTTCACAATAATTTTTGAAAAAGAAGAAGAAGATGGATGTTAATACTTAATCCCCAAAAAACATCTGAAACAAGGGATCAAAATGAGTCAAATATCGATAAGCACAGATAATACTAACAGGATAATGTCATGTCCAGCTTGATTAAGTAATAAACAGCAACAAAAACATAGCGATTTCGTGCATAAACCACACATGTTCAAGTTTCTGTTCATTTCTTATAGCATACAAGATTAATCCAAGAGTATCCATGATACAATCAGCCCCCTGTTTATTTCTTTGAAAGACGTTTTGTTTATAATAGGACGGAGGGAGTAACAAGCATAAAAATGATAAGTTAACAAAAGCATTTTCAGACTTACCTTTCAACATCTGTGTACGTCGAATTCATTATTCAGTATTGAACCCGATTACACGCCAAGAAAGTGTTACGCACGGCAAACCGAAGAACAAGCTAATCCTGATCATGCTGCAACCGCACAAAAGCTATCAATCAGTAGTGGTTATACATTGATATGCGACAAATCATATGTTTTCACTGCGACCATTGACTCAAGTCTGCTAAAAAGTTAAAAGTGGCTAGTTAGTAAAGTATTCTGAAGTAGTGGTTATTTCTATTGACTAGCTAAAGTCTTTTTAAGTCTTCCGACTACTAGTTAATAAAGTCACTGAATCCCAAATGTTACGCTATCCAAATATAAAGAGATCCCCTCAATACTTTTTGTACAACACCTACGATCGTAACAGAACTCCTCATCAAAGAAACACAATGAAGTCGCATTTCCTCCTCCTCTGCCTCATTGTTTGTGTCGCTTCAGCCTCTTCTATCTCAACTCTATGTCACGATGCCGTGAGATCGGCTTTGCTAAAATTCAAGCAACGCTTTTCTATCCATCACTCTGCCTCTATTGATCCGTTTGCTTATCCAAAGACTCGATACTAGAAGTCATCCGGTAATGCAACTAGTTACTGTTGCGAATGGGACAGCATCGAGTGTGATGAGCGTAACGGTCATGTGATAGGTCTTGATCTCAGTCGCAGTCTCTTGGATGGTTCCATTCTACCAAATAGCTCACTCTTCGAGCTTGTTCATCTTCAAGCTTTTAACCTCTCGGAAAACAATTTGAGGTACTCCCCTATTCCCTCTCAGTTGGGTCGTCTTTTGAACTTGAAGTATCTTAACCTCTCTCGTTCTAGAGTCTCAGCCCAAGTACCAATAGAACTCTCCACTTTATCGAAGCTAATCTCCCTTGATCTTTCTCCCAACATCGAGCCATCATCCGGTGCCCAACTCTTGCAAATTCAAAACACGAGTCTGTCAATGTTGGTTAAGAACCTCACTACTTTGGAGATACTCAGGCTCAGCCAAGTAAACATATCTTCTCCGGTTCCACAAACGTTACCAAATTTGACCTCTTTAAGGAGTCTTCGTCTTCAAAACTGCAGTTTGAATGGTTCCTTTCCTGAAGGAATCTTTCAACTACCACAACTTCAGATTCTTAACTTGGCTTCTAATACCAATCTTTCCGGCTATGTTCTTGAAATTCCCGGAAGCAGTAGACTTCAAATACTAAATCTAGATGATACAAGTTTTTCTGGTCAACTTCCTGTTACCATAGGAAATGCAAGTGACCTAGAGATATTGCATCTATCTAATTGCAACTTTGGGGGGTCTATTGCAAGCTCGTTCGGCAGGCTTACCCGGTTGACAAGTCTAGACCTCTCCCGCAACAATTTTATAGGAATCATTCCACGCTCGATCACAAACCTCACCCAGCTTTCTTTCTTGTCACTTTCGCATAATGCTTTAGGAGGTGAAATGCCACCATTGGCGAACCTGACAAAGCTGATTACTCTACACCTTAACTACAACCATTTCACAGGTTTAATCCGGAAATTCATTCCCAAACTTGAGACTCTTGGATCCCTTTTTTTGAATGAAAATAACTTCAACAGTCCCGTAGAGTTTAACATCTTTGTTACAAGCGGAAATCTTCAAGCATTATCCCTCTCGAACATCGATCTTATTTTATCCACCAATATCCAAAACAACAGCTACTATCCACAGTTCATGTATATAGTGTGGACACTTGATGCCTCAAATTGATGATAAACGTGGTCCGTGTGGTCCTCCGTATTGTCTGATTTTCTCAGTGGCAATCTCGTGTTGTGTCCGTATGCAAGATGACCTTATACATGTTAGTGTTGCTTATATAAAGTTAAGGCAGTGTAACAGGAGCAGCAAGTGGCAGTTCATCACAGCATAGGAACAACAAATTCTCATTGTTTCTTTTGATTAAACACATAGTTAGAGTTTAAGGGATTCGTTTTAGGAATGAGTCATTTCTATATCCTTTATTATGCTCTTTGTGTTCGATGGAGCTCTTTTGTATCTTCTCGTTTGACTAGTGGATTCTTTGTCGTCAACGACCGCCCGTGATTTTCTTTCATAAGGGTTTCTACGTAAATCATTGTGTCATTTATTTTACGCACTTATTATTATTTGTGTTGTAATAAACAGTCATGTCCATAACATATAGATCTCATCATGTGCAATTTGAAGCTAGTACTTGGCGAGATTCCAACAGGTATTTGCAATGTTACTACCTTGAAGATTTGAAGCTAGTACTTGGCGAGATTCCAACAGGTATTTGCAATGTTACTACCTTGAAGATATTACTGTTGTCTATTGCTTTCCAACAATCATTTTACGGATAGCATGCCCGATGATTTCTTTGCAAATCTAATCTCCCGGACACTGACAAGGCGCCCCCATGGCCAACATGGATTTTGAGGCTAGTGAGATTCGAACCTAAGATTTTCAAGAAGAAGGTTGAGTCGAACACCACTAGACCGACCCAGGTTGGTTACAAAAAGCTAGTATTGTTGTGTCATGCTACTTGCCCTATATGAAGATAACAGCCACATACTACCTTGATGTTTTCAAAGGCTATTATGTTAACTATGGATTGTTTATATTCCAATTGCCATAGCCCTCTCACACAACAAACTTGTTGGGAAGATTTCCGACTCCATACGAAATCTGCATACACTACAAACATTAAATACCTCTTACAACAATCTTACTGGAGCTATCCCAACATCTTTCGAGGAACTTAAAAATCTGTACCACTTGGACCTTTCTCACAACATGTTCTCAGCCATAGCTATCTTTTCCCAATCACTTCGATGTCTCTTACAATCAGCTCACGGGTCCTATCCCACAAGGCGGCCAGCTCACCACATTCAACAATGACTCCTTCATTGGAAACCCAGAGCTCTGTGGCATTCCACTATCCACTATCCAAGAAGTGTGGGAATCATGAGGTTCTGGCACCTCCTCATGACTCCTCCACTGAAGAAGATGAAGGCTCAACCGATGTGATTGGTTGGGTTATCACATTGATGGGATACATCAGCGGCCTGGTGATCGGAGTGGTCCTCGGGCGTATGATCATGGACGAAAACCATGAGTGGTTTGTAGAGATATTCGGGGGCAGACATCAGAACAAGCAGAATAGGAGGCATATCAGATGAAGTAGTCCGCAACTGCACAACTCGTTCCGCTGAGCAAGTATACGTGAGTATCAACTATGTAAGTGAATAAGCAGCTTCCCTCGGAAAAGCGCCAGTGTACTATTATCTGTTCTCTTTTCATACTAGCGTATCTGTGGAGAATAAAGTATGATGTAATGAACTTCCTAACAGCTATGATAATTCGTACTTTGTTGAAAATAGTCGGGTCCCGAATGGCATATATGTGCAAGTTAGTATGGTTCTCAATAAATAACCACCGAAGAGAAAACGAACAACGCAATGCCGATCATAATACACAAGAGCGAGTAGCGAATAGTGAACCTTTTCCCTTCATTACGATGGATTCACCACAAATGGAATGATCGTAGAGCCGACGTCATCGATGAGGAAACAACTGTTATCCATTTCTGACTTCATCTATTGTTCCCACGATGTAAAAGAGAATGTGAGAACTGAAAAGAAAGAATCAAGAGATAAAGAAGTCGAATCCACTAAAAAAAAAAAAAAACCAACAAAACAACAACCTAGATAATTTCCTCAATTAATAATGTCATCATAATGTACGCGATCCTACATCCGTTGTTATGCTGGTATATAACACATACATATAAACTTGGGAAGCGAGCGGTCATAAGTTGCGATACTTGATATCCTTACAACTTAATAGGTAGATGCATCATGGGTCGTCATGAACCCTCTGACGTATGTCATTGTTATCTTGGTCGGGATTATGATCCCTATACTAGTTCTTGATGATTCATGCCCATAAAACCAGCTCGCAAAGCTTTAGAAATAGTTCTTGATTCTTGAAACATAAAAGCTAGCATGTCGGTGTTCATGGTAAAACTTATCGGAAAAATAATAAGACATGGTTTTCTTGACAACCAGAAGTCTTATGAACATATAAAAGAGAAACCAATAACATAGAATCACAGAAAAATATGTGCTAGGTATCAACTGACCTTTGGAGATTGATGAAGAGGGTGGGTGCAATTAGGTTAGGAATTTGTCTCTCAGAATTTCATTTGAGAAAATTTGAAAATATGCTGAAATAATTTTGGCAAAACTCCACTCCGTTTGTAATACATCACTTTGTGACAATTTTTTTTATGAACCATGTTTGACCTTTGCACAATGCAAGTTAAAGTTAGTATTAACATTGAACTTATGGGTAGCCACAAATAAGATTATCTATGGATAGAAAAAATCCAACGGTCACTAATTAAAGTTGATGATTTTTCAAATTTAAAACCAAAAACAAAAAGGAAAGTAATGACCAATTTAAATCCTTGGCCATTGAATCTTGCTAGCCACAAATTAATAGGTTTAGTTGTGACTAGTCACAAACTCATTTTTCCTTTAACATATATACACAATCAAAATTTTGCATTTATATTTAATCTGTGTTTGTACTATAAAAGATAGCGAACTATGTAATGTGAAACAATCTTCATCATTCATTTTTTTTTTTTGCAAAAACAAAAAAAAAAATTAAAAATGGATTCATCATTATCCACCATTAGTGGTGGAAATTACTCCCCAGCGCGTAGTTGATTGTCTTTTACAATACTAACACTTTACCGAAAAAAGTTTTATATTTATATTATAATGGAGAGAATAATATTAAAGGAAAATCATGAATAGTTGTCCCATTTGTAGATTGATCAATTTTTTCAATCATTTGATCAACGATAAATATTTTCCATGATATCAAAAGAAATAGCTCGATACACATTTGATTGAGCTCATCGACAAGCTAGGATTTAGACTTTAGAGGTGACCATGACTTCATTGACTCAAAACAAAAAAGTAATGGTTTTCTTAATACACTTCCAAGTAATCTATGAAGTCAAGTATCCTTTGAATTTGGGATTGTTAGTCTGTCTATTCACGATGGAATCTTGAACAGTTCCGAGCTGCAGTCAATAGACCTCATCAAGGTACATGTCATCAACCTATAGAGAATTCGGGCTAACCACAAGTTTATATACAATCTCCAGATTACAACCTTTGGATACAGATCCATCGTGCGATTTTATTTAAGGACAAATTTCCGATTTAGCATATGGAGACAATGGATATGATTCGAAGGATACGATATTCATTGGAATGGAGTTAGCAGAAGTTCCGGCTCCTGCAATTCACAATGCTGGTTTATTACAGTTATAATTGCACATTACCTTCCTTTCCCGTTCAACGTCCTCATGGGAGCCATAAGACGCCCATATATGCATATTGAATCTCGATATATGCGCGATTTCGATACTTGCAAACTTAAATGGGTGGACCATAGAAAAATTGTCTAGCTAGCAAAGCATAAAGTTCCAAGACCATTAGGCGTATTAGCTGAAGCGATTCATGATCATCCTTTCTGTGATTCGCACCACTACATGCAATTTTTATAGCTTGATTGCAACTACATGTATGAGAAGGACGACGTTCGCTTTGTGTTACACCTACAAAAGCGAATATCACAACATAACAAGAGTCCGAAAAGGTTAAGACACCTAACAACACGAGATTTATTACATATATACGTAGCAACTTATAATCTGGAACCAACATACATGGCTGTAATAAGACTGCCTTCATGGAGGACGACACCAATAGAAAACAGAGCATCTGAGAGGATGCGAATATCGTGCAGGAGGTGGGATATTCAGGGCGACGATTCAGGTTTGGGTGCAGGAGGTGGGAGAGATCCAGGTTGAGGATCCAGTTTTGGTGCAGGAGGCGACAGAGGTAAAGTTCTAAGACGTCTATTTGCAAGCTTTAATACTGATCTGTCCAAGCTTCGGCCTCCAATTTCAGGGTTCTTGTTCTTCTGTCGACTTGCCGCCAACTTCCTCCCCCCATTTTTCCCCTTTTGATCCGAGAGTTGCAACACTTTCACCTCACCGCCCTATTAGTGGAACATAGAGGCAACGGTAGACATTGAATTACTTGTAGCTCAAGTAGTGAACTGATTCAAACATTTTTTGCACGAAAAAAAAAGAAAAAAAAATAGCATTTAATTTCTTGAATATTCGATCCTTTACATTTTACCCTCATGAATTTTGGAAATAAGCTCTTAATCCCAACCTTGATTTTTTGTGATATGATTCCCTTAAAAGTATAATTATTTTTTTTGGTAGAAAACCCCTCTCGTAAGAAGATATGTGTCTATTTTCAAAATTGAGAAGAATAAAGTATAAAAGGTCAAAAGTTTTGGGGGATTAAATGCATTTGTACAAACAAAAAACTTAAACAATTGACAATAGGTTTGCAGCAAGGGATGCAGAATTTGAACCGATCATATCAATGTGACGATGTCAAACCTGCTCTGATATTATGTTGTACAATTATTGCTATCAGAAATCAATAGAAATGATTGTAAACTAACTCATTATGTATGTTATCAAATAATGACCTCATAATAAAGAGGGTTATTCTAAAAAGAATACCAAAACCTACTCCAACCTACCGATCTTAGATAACATTCCGTACGAACAATACACCAATGGTATAGGATTGTAAATCGATGCCCAGCTGATGCGCTTGCTGAGAACTCGAGCGAACAAATAGTCATCAACACCAGCCCAAAGAATAGAAGTGCCCTCAGCATAATCTTCATAGGAAGCACTCCTCTCATCATTACTTAGCTATGACTTGACCAAGAATAACGAAACTCGAAGCACGGAGAACGCAAGTATATATAACAACTCCTCCTCAAAGCGCGTTTACCAGTCAAAGTCCAACATGCTTGACTGGACCGGAACTGATTACAGTTAATCTGGGAAAATCAGCACTTGGATGCTGTTGATTAACTAGAGGCTTAATGAGTTTTGCAGAATTTATGCAGTTTTTTCTATGCTCATCAGATGTGAGCATACTAAGGTCTCATCTAGTAGAGTATGGCATGGGAAGGACTGACATATACGTACGTAGTCCTACGCCTATTGTAATATACACGTATTGCGACCTGATATATTCAGGATGTTTTCTTGTCCAGGCAATAAAACAATTGCAGAGCGACTAAATGATACGATCAGTTTAATCCCATACTTTCGACATACAATGACAAAGTCAGCAAAAATCTTCCCGAGTCGTACTAACACGTCTAATCACGACTGAAGAACCATTATCACCACTAGTGGGACATGACGAACACCAGGAACTTTGGGAATCAATCCTGTTTGAATAACTCAACATGAAATGGTAGGTATCAACTTCGAACTCGTTTAGACTACAAAATGAGAGTCATGCTTATAGAACACGCAGGTTACACTTGAGACTATGCAAGATGCCTAATAGCGACATTCACATCGAAGAACTCCACAAACCCAGGTATCATAATGCCGAAACGACAATGGAGTTCCTTAGCCTGTACAGCACAATCGAGATCCAAAAGATAACCACAAGAGTGAAGTTGCAAAGAGCAAAGCCATTATATCGTCATATAACAGCAGAATCTTCACGCGTCCAACTTGATTAAAAACACAAACAGCAACATAAGAGTACCCACGCTAACATAGATAACCGAGGCACAGCCTCATGTACCAAAAGAGAAAACATCTGCTGCATGTCCACACATCCTCATGCTTTTATTTATATAAACAGCATATAAGATTTAAGCCCATAATAGCCGTCGCCAGCCAGCTCTACTCGTACTCCCCAGCGACGAGATCCATCACCACACGCTTGATGCTCCCATTGTTCTTCACAAGAAGTCTCTTGTTTGTTAACTTGTCATGAAAGCCCTGCAACAATAAGTTGAGTTTTAAGATCATACAGACAACATAAGCAGGGTAAAAAGGGTACACAACTGGCGCTGATTGGATTAGGAATGTACCATTTCTTCCAGATCCTCCAGAAGCGGGTCCCAGTTCGCGTCGATATAGCCACAGAGATCTTCCACAGACCGCTCCATGTCATACTTATTGATCCTCAGAATCTCCTTGTTCAAGGAGACTTCGGTAAAACCCATTTCCTCCAGATCCTTCAAGAGGACTTGTTCAAGCATTTCATCATTTTCGGCATTGTCAGAGGTCGTTTGGGCAACTTCCACAGGGCCTGAGACAGCAGCAGGACCCTCCGGGAAGCTGGCTGGGGTACTAGCCACCATAGGATCAGCAACAGGAGGAGTAGCAACCGGTATGGTGTTCACAAAAGGATACGAAACCGTTGGACGGACCGCTGCAGAATCATTCCAATTTCTTTGGGCAGTAAACGAAGGATAGGAAATTGGAGAATCAAGTTGAATAAATGGACTGGCAAGATTGGTCGCCTGAGGTGCTGGAGGGAAAGAAGATTGGAAGTACATGGGTAAACTAGGTGGATTAAGGTTCTGGACAGTATTCTCAGATTGCTTGGCCAACAAAGGCTTCGAGGATTCTCCAGGGAGCAGAGAGCTGAAAGGAGAATAAGACATGAAACTCGGAAGAGGATCAGATCTACCAACAGGGCGACCAAGATCCACAAGAAACTCGTCAAATGGGTAGCCGACATCCACTAGAGGCTCAGTTCCGGCAACTTGACTGCTAACATCCACACGAGGCTCAGTTCCATCAACTGAGCCGCTAACAACCACAATAGGCTCAGTTATAGCAACTGGGTCACTGACATCCACGGGAGGATCTGTAACTGCAACTGGGTTGCTCACATCGACGAGAGGTTCAGCCATAGAAACTTGGCTGCTCACATCGACAACAGGCTCAACCTTAGTCACAATGACAGGGGCACTGTTATCAGAACTAACAGGAGGCAAGTTCAAATTTAGGCCATCATCATAATCCAAGCCGGCCAATGAAGCATCAACCTGCGGGTACAATAACGGATAAGCAAGACTGACAAATAATGGAACAAATATGTATAAGATTGGAGTCGCCATTCATACCTGGATAAGAACCCATATACGCTGCCCAAACTTTTGGCCCGAAGGTGACGACAACCTCCAATAGGAAATATATCGACCAGGTAGATCTGGGGCCGTACAATCAACACCTACTTCAAGTTCATTTTCAACTGGCAAGCCTCCCAGAGGAACCTAACATTCCAAACAACAAAAAGAATAAGTGGATTAGGGGATTGGATAAACATAGATATCAGGCAACATCATGCACGGTTCAACGTTGAATCAAGCACCTTGATCTCGACAGCATCAACATCACTGAACTTGTCGCCACCTATCCAAAGAAGTTGCGTCCCACGAGGCCATGCATCTTGCCCATTGTTGCGGAGCAGCCAGATCTTAGTAAAGGGAGTTTTTGGAGCCATAATGGTTCCATCTAGGACATTCACATCCACGATAAATCGGCTATCAAGCCTAAGACGTGACGGTTCTGCCTTCTTCAACTGCTGGTCTTCTGGAGGTGGCTGCTTTGCCTCTGGTTTCTTCATTTTCTTCTCTTCAGAATGTGCCTGTTTTGCCTCCGTTTTCTTCAACTGCTGCTCTTTGACCATTGCATAAGCCTGTTTCGAGTCCTGTTTCTTCCACTGCTTCTCTTCTGAACGTGCCTTTTTCATTGCTTTTTTCATTGCACTGCACTTTGCAAATGGTGGGGGTGGAGGAGGGGCGTGTAGAGGATTCCCCCAAGCTGATGGAATCATCTGAGGAAAAAAAATGTGATCAAAATAGCAATCCACCAATGGAAGCGCAAAACAGAACACACAGAAAACATGCATACAGGGTTATAGAATTGGCTGGTCCATGGGTTCCGGTAAGCAGGAAAATCGATTCTCAAGTAATCCTGCTCCTTTTCACTGAGCCTAAAAAAGCATTCATCGCAGAGATCAAAGTCTTCTTTCCTGAACAAATAAATAAAGCACGTTTAAACTAGGCATCAGAAGCCGCTTTGCTTACCAGCAGAGTTTTAAGAGCCGAGATCATATACTATTACTTACACTTTAGACTTGAATCGTGGTCCGGTAATTGGGAACATCCCACAGGCATCACAACGAACACCTCTATGGAAAATAGCACCCCTAGGATGATGAAAAGGGTGAGAAGGCAAAAACGTGGAAGGAGGGACGAGAGGCACCCCTGTAGTTGAGTTCTTATGTAAAGAAGCCGAGACAAAAGGACATGAAGAACTCCCATCAACCTTGGACCCCTCTTTGTCATAACTACGGTTAACAGCAACCGGTTGTAGGGTGATATTTGCGGTATTATCATCTGTCGGAGGCTTTCCAGAAGCAGCACCAACAGAAATCACAGATGATGAAATATGCTTGCCTTTTTGCTGGGAAACTACAGAAGGTAACTTTCGTTTGATGGTTTCGCTATTAACAGTCCGAGAAGCAGTCTCGGACGGTTCAGAAGAGTTCTTACTCTCCAAAGATCGGCCTTCACCCAATCCATTGGTATTATCACCGTTACTTTCTGCATTCGGTGATGCTGGATTCTGAGGAGCCTTCTCCACAACGGTATTAGGAGCGGAACTCTCAGCACTGGGGCTTGCTTTGAAGTAAGTTTTTCCAGCTTTTACAAGGCTATCAAGCAGCTCTACAAGTGCAGGGGGATCGGCAACGGCTTTCGCAGCCGAATCAAAGGACATTTTGGAAAGTGTCTCAAGAAGTGGCTCTGGAATAGACTTCACCGCTTCAGCAACAACACTCTTGAAAGGTGCCTGACCAACTTGGAAGGATCTTAAGATTTCAGTGACTACATTGTCAATATCTGACTGGACGCCCTTAACTTCAGTAAAAGTACGGGGCGTAGAACTTCCGCTAGAGATGCCAGTGAATGAACCATTCTTGTGATCATTCAGCTGAACGTCAATCCTCACTGGATCTAACCCTTGTTTGACAACGTCCCGAAGATCTTCTTCGTCTCCAATTGTGACAATATCATTATCTTCATCCACGTACGTCATAGTGAAGGCAGCATCAGGTGGAAAATTAAACAGGCTTCGGACTTTTGCCCTCAGCCCATCCACGTCAAGAGTAATGGGCTGAACTTCATCAACTTGGACATTAAAGCGTCTAAGGGTATCTCCATATTTAACCTGCATCCATTGCATTTATCAGAAATAACATACATACATTAAAAAAAGGTGAAAACACAATGACATATACTCTAATTCACAAAATAGAATAACAGCAAAAATATTGTCAAACACTGCTCTTTGATGGTAATACTTATCCAACTTTCTAAAACAATATCACATGTCATCCAGATACCAGTTGTCCTACCCATTTTTGGTAGTACAGAAGCAACTCTTAATCCCAAAAAAAATTGAAAGAAAAAAAAAAGATCAACCACAATAGAAGTATAGAAGTACAAAGTGAAAACATACAAGTTTGTAACATATAATCTGAACTGGTGGCTAAACAAGTGCACTAAAGAGATCCATTTAACTATTCAAAGCACTCATCTTTGTTCAACCTATGTCAAACTCACAATCAAGCAGACAAACATAATGCTACGCATCAGCAAGTCCTGATTCATTAGAAATAAAGCTCGCGCTCAGTTCGGAAGTTCAAATATATGAGAAGTTTGTAGCATATTATGTGAACTTGTAGCTAAACAACGTGCTAAAGAGAACCAATTAATTATTCAAAGCATTCGTCTTTGTACAGTCTATGACAAACTCACAACACTAAATCCCAGAGAACTTGCACGTTGTGAGTTTGTCATAGATTGAACAAAGACGAGTGCTTCGAATAATTAATTGGTTCTCGTTAGTGTTGATTCATAAGAATAAAAGCTTGGCTACCAATTGATTAATTCGATTTCTCATCCGAAAAGTCCCAATCATAATGAAGTGTGGGAGGGAGAGAGGTACGCAGTCTTATGATTCCTGATGAGTCTCGTACTCCCGACCACATGGCCAGGGAAAGACTGCTTACCGCTGAACAAGCTCCTCAGATCATCTCCTCCTCAGATCGAACCATAAATGACACACATGACTCCTCTCACATCACATATCCAAATTCAAATCAGCCAAAAATCAAACCACCCTCACACATGCATCGATCTATTCGTCATCAAAAAAAACCACGCATCACCGATCCCCACACAAATCCACTCCACCAAACCCTAATCCCCCCCTCCACCACACCAAACCAATCAATCCAATCCAAAATTCATCAAATCTCCATCCATCAGACTCAAATCAACCAAAATCCAAAACAATCACACAACAAATCAAATCAAAAACACAATCAAAACTCGAATCAAATTGAAATTCATTAATCATAACAAAACGAATTTCATCCAAATCGAACCTTGAAGACAACAGATGACGCCGCCACCGAAGACATGATCGCGTGCCGGTGATCCGCGATGAATCGATCGATGATCGATGAAGAATCGAAGCTGAGATGAGGTCCGATGAAGAGTGTATGTGTATCGAGAGAGAGAGAGAGAGAGAGAGAGAGAGAGAGAGAGATTTGGAGAAGCGTACCAGTGAGCCGCTTTGGGAGGAGAATGTGAGGGATGAGATGTTATTTAAAATGAATAATATTTGGGTCGACTTTTCCTGTTTGTACAATATTTTTATCGGTATATTTTTGTTGTGGTATCTTGAAAAGAAAGATACACTACCTCGTTAAGGAATTGAAAAAGGTCATTTGAGGACATGAAAAGTCGTGTTTAGATCAAATGAATATCATTATCCGTCAGCATAGTTAATAAAAAATATTCTTTATGTTTTTTATTTTATTGATACATGAAAATTACATGCATAAAATTAAAATACTTAATTTAAAATATTATTATTATATTACAAAATTTTATAAAATAAAAAATAATGTTTAATCATTTTATGATATAAATTAAATTTCATCTATTATTAAATTTAAAATATTATCTATAATTTGAGATAGAGAAAATATATATTATTGAACGAAAAAATTATAAATTATTGAAATGAGTGTTATATATATATATTAAATATGAATATTTTTTAAAATTAATTATATATTACGTATAATTCAATTAATTGATACATTTTTTTACTTATTTTTATTTTTTACTAACTATGTCAGTATATTAATTGGACCTTGGAGCTGCGCTAATTGATAGCGCACCTACTTACCTATAAAATTCATATTGATTTCTTCCTCCATCTCAGTATTATAGCATAATCTACGTCGATGCAAATTGGTATCTTGGGGAGAAAGATATACTACCTCGTTAAGGAATTCAAATTTGGGTTTCGGTTGGTCGAATTTAATGAAAAAGTTATATGAAAAAGGTAACGTGGGGAAATAGAACGTCGAGGTTTTACTTATTGGAAAAATATGTCGAGGGTTAGTTGTGCTGTATAGCCTTTTATGAATTTTATGTCCTGTCCATTCGGTAGATATAAATTCATTTTGATGGAATCTTAACGGCTCATGCCCAGCTTTCATGTTATCTCATCGTGTTTTATGATTGTTTAACTATTAAACCTTATAAGCATATCTGTTATTCCTCCATCCCAAAAAAATAAAATAAAAATAAAAATAAAATGAAACATATTGACTAAACACATTTATTAAGAAAATTAGGAAAATGAGTTGAACTTGATACAAATGACCTCTTTATCTCTTGTATATTAGTGGGAAAATGGAAATGATAAAATTATAGTGGACTGTGATAATGTGATAATAAAATAAATAATAAAGATAATTGAATAAATTTAAATAAAAAAGTCTTTATTTATAATAATGTTGTTTTTGTTTTTAAAGGACAAATCAGAAAAATGTCTCCATTTTTTTGGATTCAGGGAGTACGAAACAATCAAAAACCATCTTATTTAAAATCAACACTTCGTAGTACTTCCTCCGTTCTAGAATAAGTGCAATAGTCTGACATGGAGGTTTGTCGTTGTAAAATTTGACTTGTATTATGAAACGATCAAACATTATTTTTGAAAAAATTATCGTATAGCATTAATGATAGTTTTAGTTATATATTTTAACATTGCGTTGATAATGTAATTTTCTTACATCAAAAAATGAATAATGAAATCTATTAAGATAATTGTTAAATGGTGCAAAAATGAAATATTTCAGGCATTTTGGGACGAAAATAGTAATAAATAATGAATAGCAAAAAAAAATATGATTTATATTAATAATTTAGGGCCATATGTGCTATTTAGGTCGGACGGCCATTGTTGTGGTCACATTATAGATCGGGCTGAGAGTTATCCGACCCACAATACGAGTTTTGGGCCTACGACCCATACCAACAAAGCCCAAAAAACATACCATTGGGGTAGAACAAAACCTCCACACTTCAATTGAAATTCTGATGCAACACATAGGCTTGAGATCGTTTTGACGTTACTTTATTCTCATTGTCCGGAATAATGTTTTGTCCATCATGCGATACAACGCTCATTCTATATATTAAGACGAAATGTCTCACATCTCATCCTTTACCTGTATCTTCCTGTTCAAAAGTAGTTTCGTACGCAACAAGCAAAGCCATTGGTGTGATCGGTCTTGGTGTGATAATCAGAGACCAACATGGAGAGGTGAAGACGATAATGGCAATCGGACAAAGAATATCAGCGATGCAGGAACCTGCAGTCGAGAAGTCGCTGGCAATCCGGCTTGGTAGCGAAACTGCCAAGTCAATCAGCATGGATCTAGTTTTCCTTGAATCGGATTGTCAACAGGCAACGATCAATTTATCCCGGGATTTTAGTTGCTCTTGGGTTCTTACGGAGTCTAACCGAGCCGCACATGAATTAGCAAACTATGTCACTGAATGTAACTCTTACGTCATGTTTGATACCCATGATAAGAGAAGATTTGATTTCTAATACCTACTAGTATTGTGTTTGGTATGAAAAAAAAAAAACAACCAGAATTACTAATCCCAATAAAAAGAATAACATCTCTAATTTTCTCATTATCAATCCTCTCAAAAATATTATTAATCCTGTCAAGCTGGATAAGTATTCCAATGCAAAAAGTTGATCGCAAACCGCCAACCGCCAACCCTGGCCTGACTATCGGCCGTCGCCCAATTATCGACCGTCGTCTAACCGTCGATCCTGCGACGATCGTCAATCGTCGCCTGTCGTCAACATCCTATCACCCCATCGTCAATTGTCATCCAACCGCATCCCACCGCATCCCACCTCATCGCTTCCCGAAAGCCTCTCCAATGTTGTCTGTCGACATCTGACCACCGCCCAATTGTCGACCATCGTCCACCGGCCACTGACCGACTATCTCTCACCAACATCTAGTTAATCTTTTTTTATCCAATATTATTTATAAAATAATAATATATGATAGAATAAATCCCAGTATTAATAGAAAATGGATTAATTATACCTACACTAGTTATCATGTATTATCACATCTGTATATCAAACAAGATGTTAACGGATATTATGCTATCCTCCCGGAACCTGTTACCACAGGAAATAGGGCAATAAAATCCGCTCAAATAGGCACTTTTTTTTTATAAGTAGTTATGTACATTTCCCGGAACCAACTAAGATACGGTTGGAGTTTCGCTTTGTAAATTTCACGTCGACAAAAGGACCTATCAGTCCGTTAATGTTGTAAGTTCCAACGAAGGCCATGTTCACTTTAATGCGTGCCCTTTGCTGAACGTTTCAAGGCAAACACAAAAAGACTAATCTGAAATTGACTGATTCAAATTTCAATTTCCAAGTCGACCTTAGAAAGGGGCTTTTGCTTCTGTTTCACTCTATGCATATTCCAAGAATCTTTTGTTCAACCATTCCCTGATTCTATTCTCAGTTTGACTTTGCAGCAGTCTGTTCACCAACAAGATATCATTTCGTTCACTAGCAACGACTCATGGCCATGTAGGAGTACATTTCTTTTACAAGTGAATTTTGGTCGAATGACTATGAAGATTCACCAAATCCACACAAACAGTCGACGACAACCAAACAATGATCCGATCGCACTTCAAACAAAACGGCCTTACTCTACTCACCACACTTTGACGCTGATTCAAAACTTACCAAGGACAATTAATTCACTCCCAATTACGAGAACAAATGGTCTCATTCTTGTCATATTTCTCTATCTTATATTATATCTGTCTCAATATAATTATAACCATTTTATCTGATATATAATTTTATAGATTTATTTAATTTTTATAAAATTTGATAAAAAAATAACTTTTTAATAATTTAAAAAAAACTAAAGAAAAAAGAAAAAATGATAAAATAATTTAATTATAAAAAATATTAAAATTATGTTGAGACTAACAAAAAAATAATATAAATAAATTAAAACAAAAAAAAATGCACTCAAGTTATCATCTTTGCCGAATAAACCCCAAATGTCAAGGTCGTCCACACGAATCATTTTATCCCTTTAGTCAATGGGCCCCACAACAATTTCATCGTAGCATAAAATTTCCTTATCATGATTCCCATCACCACCGAATTTTCTGGTTCACCTCATCGATCTCCTCCACTTGCACATTCAATGGGTCCCACGCTACACCGCCACAAAATTTAATAAAATCACGTTGAAGAAATAAATTCATTAATAAAGTGGTTTAATTAATTGTTCAACTCATTAATCAAGGTTAATTACGATTTCAGTTACTCTCAGCACCACTTAAACTCGTCCTTTTCAATCGTTCTATCATCAAGCGCTGGCTCCTTCCAAGTTCAAGAATCCTTCGATGACCTGCAAATATCACAGAACCGAAAATCAGAGACGAATTCAATGAACAACAAAGTAAAACATTAAAAAAAATTCACAAGCCGAAAACAGACAAAAAGAACTGGACAAAAATTAAAAAAAAAACCGTGAAGCAACCGATGACGCTGTACGTGGCAAACACACAAACGAAACCCAAACGGCGAGTCACGAAACAAAACGACCACGCAGCAAATCACCGATGAGGATTTCTATTAACGGCGAATAAGATGGCAAATGACGGAAACGAAACGGAATCCATGGAGGAGAAGTTGATTCACAAAGAACTTGCTCGAATTCAGCACACAAAAATCGCCATAGCCGAATACGATTCCAATCCAAAGCAAAAAACAAACAGGATTTTCCTCAAAACAATCCCTCAAAAACCTCACAATTTACATAACTGCCACTCAACCTCGACGACTGATTTCTCCTTTTTCATCTTGATCGATCCATTGTATTTGTATATTCGATCAAAAAAAATTCAGAAAAGGAAATATAAAAAGAGAATTTCATAGGTTGAAGATGATGAAACTAGTGCAAGCGAAACCGATGAGGAACGAAGTAACCAAAACGCGTCGCCGGATTCGCCTGCAGATTGCACGGATAATATCCCCGACACCGAATCCCATCGTTTTTGCCGTTTCCGTACATCGCCGGCGATGACGTCAGGCGAGGCGCCACCGGAATCTCATATCTGCGATTAATCGGAGACGAATTGGCCGCCAAGCGACCGGATCTGCTGTTCCTCGGAGACGAATCGGAGCTCGAAGCGACGGACGATGACGTCGACGATGAAGAAGGGGAAACCGACTTCAATGACTTCGGAGCGAAGAGGAAAGCACGGATCTTCGAGGAGGAAGCGCGATCGTAGAGCTGGAAGACGTTTGCGAGATCTTCATCGGATTTGACGGAAACAAGTACGTCGTCGAGTTCCTCGCTCGGTAACTGACTCCGAAGTAACACCGATCGGCCGCCACACAGTTCCTCCAACTTCAACATCAACTCTACACACACAAATCACTCTCCAAATCAACAACAATCACACAAAGAAACACATACCTCGAAATCAAGGTGAATCGAGAGACTCACCGGAGAAGGAGATGTTGCGTGGGACGGAGACGACGCGAGTGAGTCCGCCTACGTAACGGAGCTTGCCGTCGGAGGGACGCGGAAGGATCCTGCCGTCGTAGCTGCACAGAAACTTCACAGTCGCTGTTGCTGTGGTCTCTCCGGCGGCGGTGGAGGTGGAGGATTTCATCGTCGGTTCAAGAGAGATAAAGTGATTGTTCTTGTAGAGAGAGAAAGTGTAGCGTGGTTTTGTTGGAGAGCTGTGGTGTGTGAGTGAGCGGTCTCCTAACAAAGCATTAAGTAGCGGGGGTGAGATGGTATTTATAGGGAGAGAGGAGAGGGGAAAGGAGGAGGAAGGGGGAAACGGCACCGTTTTGGACGGGTAAATTTGGGGTTTTTGGGAATTTGGAAATTTTGTAAGAGGTGTTTCATGTTTGTAAGAATATGGAAAGAATAATGTGGGTTGGTGAATTTTATTTTATTTTTTGATACTCGAGATATATGCTTTGCTAATATTCGGTCCGTGGTCGTTTTTTCTACTTTATGGTATGGTTAGTTTTGTGTTCACAATTGCTTTTATGGGAACTTGTCTAATAAATTTGTAATGGTTAATTATTTCTATAATTAGAAATTAGGAGCTAGTAAAATCTAACATAAATTAGATACATGAATTACACTTCAAAACAAAGGGATTGATTGATAGAAACTGTATTACTATCTTTATCCTCAAAAAAACGCAATGTTGATTTCTAAATCAACGATAACGTTATTCAAGTTACGAATCATCCACATAACGTTCAAATATCGTTGTATGCAAAATTATAGTGAATAATAATAATAATTTAAGTTATGTATTTCAATCATGAGATGATGACATAATTTTCTTACGTTATTAAGATGAATAACGAATTTTTTCAAATTATAATTTTATGTCGTAATTTTTTTAGGTTATATGTGTGACGAAGAGAAAATTTTATTAATACACTTTTAAAGCGTGGAAATTGGGTGACTTGGATGTGTATTTGCTAACAAAGTTCTTCGAATTGGTCTAATCAAACCTATTGAAAGCAAAACTTAACAATTAAAAATACAACTAAAAAGTCATACTTAAACACAAAGACATGCCTTAATAGGTGGTCCTTGTGTTTGCTAAAGCATATTCTTGGGACATTGTAGAGATTTAATTGGTCCTATCATACATTTAAACGGCGATTAAGAAATTTAACCGTTTGACTCCATAGGATTCTTGCTATTTGCAAATTGCGTAGGAGAAGGATATAAGTAGCAAGCTGGCAAGATAATGATATTTGGAAGTGAAAGGCAAGCAAGCCACTTGTCTAATTTGTCTGAGGAACGTGTAACAAAATGCAATATATTTCCTTCCTCTTATAAAATTTGTAATAGATTTGTATTTGGCTTGTTTTTAAAACTTGCATCATTTTATTTTTGATAAATATCTAATCTAATAAGATATCAAAATAATCATCATCAATACATTCACTATCTCTTCTCACAATTGTTACATTAAATCTCATTATCATAAAAAAGAATATTTTTTTTCAATAAATATTATAAAAATTCAACATATACATAAAACAACGTGCCGAATCTAAATGTTGTAAGATTTATGACACGAAGGGATTAATAAACATCATGTACACTGAAACAAGATTAACAAAAAAGATTATTTCAAAGGTAAATTGAACAAAAATACCAAAAGGAAGTTTCAGTTATGTCTTGGTACTCATTTGGATTGATAAACTGTAAATAATTACTATATGATCTGTTATAATATGTGTGTGCACGGTAGTTTTGTACATATAATGTAACGTACCGACTTTCCTGTATTTTACTAAAGAAAACCACGTGACATTGTCGCCGCTGTGACACACTGTCCCAACAAGACATAATGAATTTACCCTGGATTAGGCATATGAAACAAGTGAAATTATCATTAACTCAAACTGTTTTGCTCAGTTATTTTAGAGACACCCATCACACATAACATTTACTCTCACCAAATCTTCATTAAGTCTTAGGAATAATATTTTATAGAATCTAGTGAGTTATTTATGGATGCATTCTCTCCTATTAGTGCATTCCACCATCATACTGATTACCTGAAAAGAGAGAAAATAAAGAAAACAAAAAAAATTACCGTGAGTTATAAGATCTCAATAACGTGTCGACCCTTTTTTCTAGAAATATACGAGAAATGTAAAAAAAATTAATCACTCAGATCATTTATTTCAGCACTCTGAAAACAACACATCAGATAAACTATACAGTATTTAATATAAAAATAATCAAACAATCATCAATCCAAAGAACACAACCGTACTAAGCATTTCTTTCCCCCCCACTAACAACCAAATATCCATCCCCATGTATCTCATTTGCAAAATATCCCAATAATGTTTTGGTAGAGTGTATACACATTATGACAGGCCGAACTCTTTATTTTTCATTTTAATTGCACGGATCATCCAATAGGAAGACGAAGCCCTAATTAAAGCCTTGAGTCTCCTGCAGTTTCCCATCAAACCAGAACGACCTCCCCGGGTCGATGCATGCATGCAAGACTAATACTTGCAAGTATTCCTCCCTAACCAATACCTTCCACAACACAGCATGCCAGGTCATGGTGTAACTCTAGCAAGACATGATCCTACAACCAATCACACAGTAATTTATTAGACATATATTTATAGAATATTAACCATTCCAAACAGTTACCATGTCTATCAATTAATACACTCAACATGCGACATCACTTCACAGCACCCAATATTAAACACATAGCAGATTGCAACCATTGAATTACGTCACACACGTTTGGTGACTTCGTTCAGAGATTCCAACGTATAATATTATACTCAAGGGTTTAATAAAATGCATCACGACAATACATTCAATATGTCTAAACGTTATCTTCTTATTGCAGCTTCCTCATACACATGTTCAGTTTATCCCTATATTTTAATGAGTAACGTCTCCAGATCCTATAACACAATAGGTACGCATATTAAGACACCCTTTGTGGATTATTAACCACGTTATGGGATATAGAACATTTGTTAATACTTCTTAAAAGATCGTCATATTGATACTACGAGTTGATGTCAAGCTTTGGATGTGCCTCTGATACTGTTTTTGATAGTCCATGTTATGGATTTTATGTGTTATATAACATTAAAAGTATTTATGAACATTGAGAGTTGTTTTCGAGTTAATACGATTATTCCAGATCCAGAAGGTTCTGAGATGACATCTCGACCTCTGGGACGGCTCTCCCTGATTCTATCGAACATGACCTTTCGACGCATTTAAAATCTACAACTTCTTATATACAACTCCAAAAGTTATTTCGTAAAATCCTAACAAACTACACTCCATAATCTTTTCAGTGAATTAAAGTTTTCATCGTAAAATCTTAACATTAAAATCAGTTAATTATTTGAAGTTTATATTTTCTGATAGTTCAGACAGTTTGACCTTATTGTAATAATTATCTTATAACTCTCTAAATACAACCTCAAATCCCGATTCGTAAACTGTTCTTCAACATAAACTTTCTTATCTTTCCAATGATATAAGGGTTGTCTTATAAAGCCTACTATATAATTCCATATCAACCAATAAAGTCATCTCTGTAAGCAAGTGTTTACAGGTTAACTTATTCGTATGTTTTAATTTATATCTTAAGATTCACAATTTCGAATCATGATTTATCAACTCCATTAGAAATTAGACATGTTAAAATCCAACATCTATTACAATCAAAATTTATCAAAGATTGTATAATTTTTCATAAAATTTCAAATCAAGATGACCACCTTCTCTTCTTAATGAGGAAAGATCCTCGTTACCTTGTAAGCCTATCCTTTCCTCTTCTTCTTAAACTTTCCCTCTTCTTTTCTCTTGCTTATACCTTCTCTTGTATCGTAAGAAGTGTTTTTTTCTTTGTGTTTGTGAGAAGTTTTTAAGGAAAAATGAACTTGTATTTATAGAAAATTAAATTAAATAAAATAATTTAAGTGATAAATAAGTGGATACTTACTGGATAATTAAGAATAATAAGTGGATATTTAGTTTAATATAGGTAGAGTGAAAATTGACATGAAAAAAAATAAATGTCAAACTTAGGTTTTGGTCTTTTTCATACTAATATGATATTTTCGTATTAAGATCGTATTTCGTTGTATTTACGTATTAGTATTGTATTTCATTCTCATTTTATATTCTTTCCTTATTACATCGTTAAACGAGTCTTATAACCCCACAAAATCAATTATAACGTACGATAATTTATTACGTCAATTGTCGTGAAGTTAAATTATTCAAAATTTTCCGGATCCTTACATATAAATTGTAAAAAATGAAATCGTACTAAAACATAAAATGAATTTCGATTACGTACTTTTGTCTAATTATCTCATTAACATCTGATCAGAGACAATTTAAAAAAACAATCTATTTACTATTCACATTATTCTTTTAATCATCCGATCAAAGACTAATCAAACCGCATAATGAATTGCTATAAAAGAATATTAACGAAGTCAATCTATCTCAAAGAGTAGGGAACACTTGCCTATTCAGACTATTACAAATTATAAAAATCGATCTTTTAAAACACTGACTTTATGAGAAAATATCAAAACATTCATTTTCTTATATAATGCATTACATTAACTTTCCTAACAATGAACCTTCAAAAAAATTCAAAATTCTCTATAGCCATCGTTGTGGTCAACCTTGATCGAAAACCATTAACCATCGTTGTGGTCGACCTTAGCAAGAAAACCACCATTTGCCACCATTGGCCGTCATTATCACTCCCTCGGAAGTCATGACCGGATTTTAGTACGCCTCGTTCACCAACATTAGTTCGTCGAAAGTTTATCCAATCGTTGCGTCTTCCACTTGAATCATTATGTCGTCATCGTCGTCATCGATCTTAGTCCAAAACCATCATCAAAAGCCTTACACAGCTAGTACGTCATCATCATCGTCGAAGTTAGCCGGAAATCGTCGTCAGTAAGTGTAATATCCCGATTTTTCATAACATATGAATACATAATAACACAAATGATGTCACTGTCGCTGAGAAAACCACCATTAGCCATCATTGACCGTCATTGTCACTCCCCCGAAAGTCATGACCGGATTTTAGCATGCCTCGTTCACTAGCATTAGTTCGTCGAAAGTTTGTCTAATCGTTGCCTCTTCCATTGGAATCATTATCTCGTCGTCGTCGTCATCGATCTTAGTCCAAAACCATCATCAAAAGCCTTACACAGTTATTACGTCATCATCATCGTCAAAGTTAGCCGGAAATCGTCGTCAGTAAGTGTAACGTCCCGATTTTTCATAACATATTAATACATAATAATACAAATGATGTCACTGTCGCTGAGACCCAACAGTCCAATTAGGTATAAATTACTTAACCAATTTAGGTACAAAAATAAATACAGTAGACATGAACCAATAATGTTATGTAATACAGGCAAAACTCTTTATTTATTATATATTTTACTTAGTATATAATTATAATACAGTAGATGTGTATTAGTACCATAATCTATGCTACATCTGTCCCTCGTCTCTGCCTCCTGAAAACACAGAGAAGAGAAAAACACAGAAAAATAATAACCGTGAGTTATATGAGCTTAATAACGTGTTGTCCCCCTTACGAGGGGTTACACGAGACAAGAAGATAAGAAAAAAAAGAAGAGAATGATCACTTGGATCGTTTGTTCCAGCACTTTGGAACTATCATACTAATTCGTCATTCGTAATTATCATCTTAAAAATACAGTGAAAACAGACAATAGATGCTCTCAGTGTTATAATTGTACCTTTGACCAGATTTTTTAATTTCAAGTCATCAAGCTTTTTTCAACTTTAACAAAAGAAGCATCCGCGAAAGGAGATCAAACAAACTGGAGCCGAGGATCTTCTATAGTGAGTTTCCTTATATAAAAATGACCTCACATGGTCGATGAAAAAATGTTATCACAAAGTTACTTTATAACATCAACGATAGACACAACGCTCTTTGTCTTTTATATCACGGAGTTATCTCGCCAATTATGAATTTAAACCCCTTTATTCACTCATCCTCCTTATACCAGTAATCAAAACATAACACAGTCACACACGTCACTTTATCATAGCACAAAGTCAGTATTTTACTTCAGTCATGTTTAGTGACTACGTCTAAAGATTACAATGCATATTATTATACTCACGATATAATAATACGTATTATCGTACACTATAAATCTAACCGTTAACTTCTTAACATCGTTTTCCGCATACACATATTGCATTTTGCCTTTATGTGTCAATAAGTAATGTCTCCAACTCCTATAACATATGACCATTCACATATTAATATATTTTCTTATGAATGTTTGTTCGCGTTACGGAGTTAAACATATTTGTTCGTATTTCGTGAAAAACCGTCATATTAATATTATGAGATGATGCTGAATTTTGTACAAACCGTCATCTTTTTTTAATAACGGTGAAAAATCCTCGTTGTACTCGTCTTATCACCTACCTTCTCCTCTTTTCCACAAACTTCTCCTTCTTCTTTCCTCTTGTTTCACTCTAATTTTGCATGGCAATAAGTGTTTTTGTTTTGTGTTTGTAAGAAATTTTCAACAAGAAAGAGCTTTTATTGATAAAAATTTAAATCAAGTAAAATTGTTTAAGTGGATAATTAGTGGGTAGTTACTGAATAATTATTGAATGTTTACTGGATTATTAAGGGGTAACTAATTTAATTTAGGTGGAGTAGAAATTGACGTAAAGGAAAATAAGTGCGAAAATTAGGTTTAAGTTATTTTCGTATAAATACGATATTTTCGTATTAAGATCTTATTTTCCCGTATTTACGTAATAGGATTTCATTCATATTTTGTATTCTTTTCCTATTATATCGCCAAAGAATCCTTTTAAACTCGTAAAATAAATTATAACCTGCGATAATTTATTATTCACGTTAATTATCGTGAAATTAAATTTTACAGATTTTTTGGGGTCCTTATAATAAGTATCACTCCATTATTAGTGCGTCTCTTTCATCGATACTATTATGCCATCATCGACATTGATAATCGAAATTGGATGATGCCGACGATTATCCAAGGTAAACTCTCGAAACGTGATTGGGGTCGACTTGATATGCATCAACAGTCAAGTTCTGTTGTCAACAGAGAAGTCCTTGTCTTGATGCGAAGCTGTCGAGAGGGGGGACAGGACTTGTGGATGGGGGAGATAGATAAGGCCAGCAAAGAGGAGGGAGAGGAGGCGAAATTTGTGAAGGATGGTGACGGAGCAGCGACGAAGCAAGTAGCAGAGAGGTAGGAGTGTTGAGAAGGAGTGGGAGACGAAGATCGTACATCGTTACGTAAGATATTAAGTGATAAAAAATGTTTAGAATTAAAGACAAAAAATGAATTAAAATATCATGAACTTTTTAAAAAAACAAATTTGTATTCGAATTGTTTTTTAAATAATAAAGGTCTATACATGGCATACCTCCACTGAAAAAGCATTGACTATTTATAGGGCATTCTTTTTGGCACGATGGTACCTATGTGTGATTTTTCCATAAATATTTTTTTATCAATTAGTATAATAAATATCACTAGCTTAAATTTTTTTTTTCATCAAATTTTACAAAAATTCAACACTAATATAGATCCATTTATCAAATTAGAATGCTATGTATCTAGGGTTTGTTTTGTATCACTTTTTTTTTTACTAACTGATGAAACAAAAGTGCTTGTTTCTGAAATGGACTAAACGAAAATAAAAAATAAAAACTAAAAAAATAGATTTCAGTTTGTGTTTCGTATTTCATGTACAATAATCAAGATTATCTTTATAAAAATTCATTTTATTTTGTAAATGATTTCAGTTTTAGTTCAGTTTTTTTGTTTTCGTTATCGCTTTTTGTTTTTATAATTTTCAATAGTAATATCAAACAGTCCCTTGTAACATTGACTCAGT
Organism: Drosera spatulata; assembly: GCA_035668315.1. Taxonomy (NCBI): domain Eukaryota; kingdom Viridiplantae; phylum Streptophyta; class Magnoliopsida; order Caryophyllales; family Droseraceae; genus Drosera; species Drosera spatulata. The sequence goes on along the minus strand of JAOVYX010014860.1, from coordinate 6,375 downwards.
CGAGACTTCGGGTCAATTAGTTATTGATTCAATCAGTTGAATCGTTGGTTTGACTATTTTGATATTATGTTATTTATATTAATACTAATATATTATTTTTAATCAAGATATTTATCTATAAACCTTTTATAAGAAAAAATTTTAGCTTATATGAATTATATGTATTTTTCTAAGGTTTTTTGAATATTTTTTTATCTTCAGTTTAACCGTCTGAGTTTTATCAGATTTGATCGATGTTGACCAGATTAAACCGGATCAATTATAATTTATAGATCCGATTAAACCATCGAATTACGATTCAACCCATTGAACCGGCTGGATCGATCCGAGATTAATAACTTCTGAATTTGTTGATGGATGAGATTATTGTTTACTGTAACATATAAAACTAAAACAAAAGGTAAACAAATAAGTCACGATTAGATTCCATCAATATGTGGCTGGTGGGACCAGTTTAGTTAGCCGAGCCAACTGCCCAAACGTAATTTTCGAGATGGAGGACACCGAGGATAAAAAGATTCTCAAACGGGTCCCCATTTTGCTAGGTAAACAAAGTCGGTATAGATATCATAGTCTATAATCCCACTACAACGACAAAATGTTACAGTGAAAAGCATGTCAAACTGTCAATTATTCGCCAAAATATTCTGTCACGTAGAGCATTATGTGGCAAATGTACAGGCTAAGGATATCAAGTTCCATTTTATGCGTATGTGTTTTACGAATGTATTTTATTGCACGACGACATGTGTTTTCAGATCAGGATCTCTTGTTATAGTTTCTTGGACAGCAACGATGTTGTATTCCAGTTCAAGGGTGCATATTGTACCATGAAACTATTTCAAAAAACAGTTTTTGATCTTTGTTTTGTTTGTATGGTTGGATCTTTCTCCTGTTGGAGAGCAAACAATAGAAAATCCAGCTTCGATGTTTTCAAAATTGTCATTCGTATATAATTTGACGTTACTTGTACAACTTTATCATGACGTTACCCGTGCGTTTGCACGTTGCACGATCGTTTTCTCGGGTAGAACCAGACTCCATCAAAGAAATTGGAACATCCGAATCTTAGCTCATCAAAATATGTACCAACTTCTATTTACAATGAAGAATATTAGATATATATTGATGAGACCTTCTGTTATCGGGGATCGAATTCTCGATCTTGTCACGACCTCTACGATATCATATCGTGAATCAGTTTTATCAAAAGTTTGAACTTTGAACTAACGATAGAAGTTACACCCATGTGCATCTTAACAAATCATATCCTAATGAAATTTGGATTTGAAACAATTTTGCCGAAAAGGGACATGCAGATGCACAGATCTACAAATTGAAATATAGTCAGTGGTTCATGGAGAGAAAGCGAAGTGTTGGTGCGGATCATATGCATATGAAACCCGTGTGTTTATTCAACAATTTGAGGAGTCACCTGTGCCCTACACTCATCGGCCACTCTTTTATAAAGTTTCCTCATGTTTAGGTTGGACCATATTATACGTGTCAGATTAATCCACATTTGGAAATGACATTTATAGTGTGCCCAGGAACAACAGGCCGATGGGCATAGAGTCTCACATCTGATCAAATATCATTGTGCTATGTACTCTCCGCTTTGCTCTCACAAGATACATTGTGAAATTACACGATTCCTATGTTAAAAGGACCGTCCACTGTTCATCTCTTTCTCTCTGTCATTTTCCTTCTATTTTGTTAAGCAAATAAGCAACCTTGCTCTCTACATAAAGGGAGCATTTCTTCCCTATAAAGGTATCGACATAAAGAAAATGGAGAACTATTAAAATGTGAACACTTTAATTTTCACTTTGTGTAATGTTTCGGTTTATTGTGATCAAATAAAATTATTGTTTGTAGTCTTATTAATAGTGAGTGTTTTGTATTTGGTCCACAAAATACTCATCCTAATGTCAGTCTAGTTCATGTACGGACCAAATAAGTTTTCATGGACCGTTGCGATGAATTCACATATGATGTGTCATACACTCCTTCCGTCCCATATTATTAGTAACATTTTTTTTATTTGAATCATTCTAGATTATATACTCCTTCCGTCCCATAAACCTTACAACTTATTGATTTTACACGTGTTTCAAAACTAAAATTTGACACACGTGTAAAGAAACGTAATTTTTTTTTATGTTTCAATGGTTGTGTAAATCACATATTTTAACCTAATGCATATCGCGGGACGATCAGATATGACTTGATATGAAAACAAGACTTGTATTCATGTGTATAAAATAATACAAAATACCTATATGTTGTAAAGTTTATGGGTACGGAGGGAGTATAACATTATAATTACAACATACTCCCTCTGTCATATTATAATTATAATATTTATTTTATGCAAATAAATTTTGATTTATCTCTTTTCTCTCTCAACTCCAATTCTCAATCCACAATCTTTATTTTTTTTTCATATTCTTTAATTCCTAACAAAACTAACAAAACAATGCAATTATTTTGGGACGAAGGTATTATTTAATTTGGCAACCTTTAAATTTAAAAATTTGAAATCGTTATCATTATACTACACTAATTTCTCTCACAACTGTTACATGTAATCCAATTATCACTCAAAATGATATTCATTTTATATTAAAATCAACAAAAATTCAATGCTCAAATAAGTTTTCGTGCCAAATAACAAAAAGATTACATTTTATCATCAATTCAAATTTTTGATAAAATAAACTATCACAAATTATCACAAACAAAGTTTCTAATTTCCATAAGTTAAGATCTACCCTTCATCTGAATATAAAAATAATATAAATCGTAACATAAGATCACAGATACGATTTCTTTCTTTTCGATTTATCATTCGGATTTTTAGTGCCACCACAAGCACAAATATCCACAGCACATACATGCAGCCGCACAAGTGCCCAAATCCGAATCAGAGCTCACATTCAATGGATCCACGAGAGGACACAATCCACGTGGGTGCTGAGTCAGTTATCTGTCTAACCACAGATCGTGCAGCTTATGATTCTATTCTATGGGCAATCCATTCCTCGCCATGAGTCGGTGATCGACATGTTTGTGCCTCACAAGTGTCGAATAAATGTAGGGTGAGTCATCGAAAATGAAAGGGGCAAATGGGACGAAACCAGCCATCAGTTTCTTGGCATCACAGACGAAATTAACTTGAAGTTTTTTGGGATAATTTTAAAGTGTTTTTGGGCCTTATGTTTCGGAAGAGAGTTCAATGTTTAAGAGCCCACCATTGATATGGATATGGGTTGCTTCCCGACTCAAGGTTATATTCATTTTCTGAGTGGTTGTGTAACACGAAATACATCAAGGACTTGTTGTGGCTGTTTTAAAATTGATCGGTTGATTTATTTTTTTATCAAAAATAAAAAGATTTCATGGAATATTTTATTTCATGGAATCATGAGGGTAGAAGATTCCATAAAATCTTTTCTCATCTTGTAAAAAATCAATCACTGTGATTAATTTAAAACTTATTCGTGAACCTTTTTTTTTATTATTCAATCGAATTTTGGATAAAATTGGTTCATGATATGAAAAAAGGCCATGATATAAGGTGGTGAGTTCGGTCTATATTATCGTGAGATATCTAGATTGAACTATAAAAAATCAACTCAATGATAAACAATCGACCGAGACTCGGGAGGGCATCTTACTACATGGGGGACATCCATATCATATTTTGTTGCTCACAGCTGCAAGTTCTTATTTAGAAAGGGCCCCAAGTTTTCGTTCGAACAAGGCCCAACTTGTGGCCTGTCTCAAAGTCTGGACCGGATCCTTGGAGGCCCAAGAAGTTGGAAACGGCCCAATTTTTCACGAGGCCCAGCAATGGCATCATATAGTCCCTTCACTCCGTGTCTAACTCAGCTATTTTCTCAAAAAGCGCACGGACAGCGCCAGCAACGACACAGCAGGGAATGCCCCAGGAAGAGCCTAAGCATCCAATAATCATGAACAGAAAAACAAAAAATTAGAAGCCATATGCATTGCTCAAAGCAGCAATAAACGTAAAAAGCAAGAAATTCACCTTACAGAGATCCATAATGACAAGGGTGTAATAAATTGGTTTGAACCGAGGTTCCGGGAGTAAAAACAAGAGGAATGTTAATTGTATTTTTTCAAATATTTTTTTTTGGATATTTTTTTTAATTGGTGGATTTTGGGATATCAGAAATGATTATAATAAATAAATCAATTAAAAAAATATCAAAAATAAAAAATAAAAAATATGCAAACGAGTATATTTAATATTCCTTTTCGTTACAATGTCAATTACACCATTTGTCCATGATGGAGGAAGCAATGTGCAAAATCGGAAGAATTGAATTGGAGAATGTGGAAACGGAAACATTTCTTACTAGTGATGCAAGTTTTAGTGGCTGACTGGCTCGACCGTCGGGTGGTGTCAATGCTCAAATGGAGTCGAGTTCCACCGATATTCCTTCAAGTTCACGATGATTAAATTTGAAACTAACTAGTTTTATCATGGATTATTTCATATATATATATAGAAAAGCAGTACTGGTGGATGTATATAAATTTCGTTCGGAGACGTGACCAGTGTTGATTGATGCTGACGAGATCAAAATAGACATCTTATGCAAAGATTAGAAATGATTTACATTTAGTAGCACATTACTCAATTGCTAAAATGTGACAAGAATAATTGAATTAATTAATGGTGTGAAGTTGAGATGAAGCTAAATCCAGAAACGTTGCTGCATCAGCGTCACATGGACAGACCCATCCATGTGGGTGGTGGGATCATATTGTATCATTCGTATTGGATATATGCGTATGTTCTCCAATTACTACTAACACTTTCTTGTTTTTTGTAGCTCCGAAAGTCCCAAAGGACAAATTTATGTACTTGCATTGTTGATCACATCAGGTTTATTATCATGTGAAGAATCTCAAACGGAATCTTTGATCATATCATAATTGACAATCAAATCATGGAGACGTAGTCTAAGTATCAAAAAGATCATCAATATCAAGAACATAATTCATCTAACATTTAGTTTGTTAAGATTTCTGCTTTTATCTGTTTCATTCCTCAACGTCGAGCTAAACTTTAGGGATCAATGGATCATTCAATTCTATCAAGCTGGAATTTCGAAGGCAAATAATAGAGGATATTCTTATGATGTACTACTCATTACGTCCCAACAATTGCAACATTCGTCATCTGCCCTCGATATACATATAGAGTTGTTTTCTTGTAGTGAAAAAATACGTGAATTTGTCATCATCTTTTGAGGTTGCCAAAAGAATATCTTGATATTCTCCACCTAAGACCTCGCGAGCTAGTGCTTGACATGCAAATGAAGTATAAAAAAGGACACTAGAAACAAAAGAGTGCTAGCACACTATGCTTCAATGGACTTATCATACTGTCCACCATGACAAGTAGATGCACGTATCACCCATTCACCTTTGTTCTCGTACTTGTTTATCCAATAATTTTACCTCTAATGAACATATTATATCACATGATACAATGTTTAGAATATAAAATCGCCATATCCTAGGTGTGTCCTAGTCCATCACGCATAGAGGTCGTGTCAACCATGGACCCCCAACGTGTAATGGTGATATGATGAACAAATATTTTAACACGATTAGTAGTATTCTATTCTACTTGTTTAATCACTATCATATGAAGATTCTGATAACAAAATCGTAGATCCCTTGAGCCTTAGCAAGAGACCTTTGACGGCTACTCCCTTTGTCTCATAATAAATACAATAAATTCATCGATATGAAATTTTATGTGTATATTGAATTTTTTAGAATTTGATAGAGAAAGAATATTTTTTTTATAATAGTGAGGTTTAATATAACAGTTATGAAAGAAAGTAGTGGTTATAAAATAATCGAGTTTGATTGATTTTGTATTTTTTAAATAAAAACTTTCAAAATAAAATAGTGTTCCAATTATTATGAAACTGTAAAGCCCCAGAAAATTACGATCAAATAAATGCAAAAAAAAAAATGATCAAATAATAGCTCGGAAATTAATAAACGTAACGAAAATATGCGTTTTCTCCTTTGTAATAAATTAAAAAATAAGAAACGAATCTCGCTTCAAAGTTTTGAAACGTAACGTTACGCTCATAACTTTAAACTCGTGACAAAGGTAGATAACTTTTTGTCATGGAAAAAAAAAATATGGAGAATTAAACGTTAAATAACAACGTAATTTCTCGAGCGTGGTGAGGAAATTTGCGCAGCTGTTGGAGGAGATGTGGGGTTAAACTGTAAGGACCCGAAAAATCCCATAAAATTTAGTTTCACGATAATTAACGTGAATAATAAATTATCGTAGGTTACAATTTATTTTGCGGG